>JAEIFU010003790.1:0-24032 GCA_018904235.1 Lordiphosa stackelbergi | reverse complement strand
AAAATGTTGTGCTAGGTATATCTTTGTTAAATTGTGTTGATTGTATTAAATTAAATTTACCGCACTGAGAAAAAATTACAGTTTTTTTTAATGTTAAAAGTTTCACATTATCGGTATCCATTTGGACTGGATAGTTAACTATGCTTTTTGGGATCCAGGGGATATCGAAGTGTCCGAAGTTTTTATTTTACCCAATAAAAGGGTGAGAAATTAAAAATTTGAAGTTTTTATACCCTTGCAAATGTTTTAAAATATCAGAGTTTAAGAACTCTGGCAATAAAATCAAAAAATTTTCCAACTAAAACCATTTTCCGGGCGAAGTCAGCTACATGATATAGTGGTCCGATTTTAACCAAAACTGGCAAGTCTGGGTAAAAGCATATAATATTTATAATCGCTGAGTTTGGTCCCCTTTCGACCGATAGTTCCTATGGCAGCTATAAGATATAGTCATCCGATCCGATGCAGTAAAAAGAAGACTCTGTGCTAAGTTTCAGCTCGATAGCTTTAAAACTGAGAGACTAGTTTGCGTAGAAACAGACTGATAGACGGACAGACAAAGCTCAATCAACTCAGCTCGTCGACGTGATCAAGAATATATATAGTTTATTGGGTCAGAAATGAATATTTCTGTGCGTTGCAAACTTTCGGGCAAAATTATAATAACTTTACTAGGGGTAGAAAAATGTGAAAAGGATTTTTAACAAAATGGATCTTAAGTGGATATTTCGAATATCCATTTTACGGGGATCCATTTTTTTTCTGTGCATTGACCTTGAGCCAGCTTGAATCAAAAACTTTAAATAAAAATCAAAACAGGTCGCTAAAAGCCCTTATAAATTCTGAGCGACAGGTACAATAATTTAAGGATTGGCTCAATTGTCGAAGTTACAGATTTTTTCACTAAGAAATTAATATCAATCTGATACAATTTGGTATCAATTTGATATCTTCGTAATATCATTTCAATACTTTCGAAAATCTCAACCTGGTGCTTGAATTATTATTTTTTCAAATTGATGACTTTTGAGGAATTTTCTCTCCGGCTGTAAAAGGGCCTCAAAATATAAGGGTTTGCCTGCTTTAACTAAAATAAAGCTTAATTCAAAGATATCATTTGATTTTGCGGGAATTTTCTTTAAACTTTTCCCCGCAATGCTGTTTGGAGAGCAAACTCGAAAAATACAATTTAAATGACAGTGAAAATCTTTTTTGGAAATCCTCTAGCCAGCAATTACACATTTACACTTCTTTTTATTGCGGTTTTGGGTATATGAAACCAACTCAGGTCCATGGTTTCAAGCCACATGAGACTAGCTCTCGTTCTCCCTCTCCCCATATATTACGTATCTTGTGTCTCTGTGTGTGTGTGTGTGTGTGTGTCTAACACACATGTTAAAAGTGCCAAAAAGTCTAACGTGCCAGCAAAAATATTTCTGTTTTTTTGTTTCTTAACCTCTGGCTGACAACTTTAGTCTGTTGCTCCATTTGCAACATTTATGGGATACCAAATAGCAATGGAAGAGGCCTTTTTTTTCTTGCTTTCCAAACCAAAATGGTAGAATGGGAATTTGGTTTTTAGCATTTTTGCCTCTGCCAGAGAAAGCGACTTTAGATTTGGATTGGAAATGTCGAACAGCTACATAGCTGGGGGCTCAAGTAGCATGAAAGTAAACCGAAAACCAAAACAGAATGTAGATACAAATGATTAGAATAATCGGCCGGAGGTAGTAGTTAAGCTAAACTCTGCCGGGGCAATTGTCAGTTTTGTGCACAAAAAAGTTTATTGGTTTCAATTGGACCAAGGGGCAAAGTCAAATCGCAGGATAAAGTGAATTTTACGGCTGCAGTTTGTGTGCATTTATATTTAGTGTTTATATGGCAAAAGGGTTAGATTGTTAATATAAAATACTAGACACCTCGAAAACTTCGAAATAAATAATCTGTTTTCTGCTCAAATTTAAAGCCTTTTACAACAAAGTTCCTTCATCCATATAATTTTTATAATTTTCCAGGTTAATTATTTAATTACTTTTTTATCTGATCACATAAAACTTGATCACAAATGGCTTCAGGTGTGTTCAGCCGGAAACCAATTAAAATTAATCATTGAGCATTAACAATTATTGCAAGAAATCTCAATTTGAGCAAAAGTTTGCTTGTGGGTAGCTTATCAGTTTCATTAATACAAATTTATGGTTTTTTGAATGCTGACTCTTGCCGTCGCCTTGTGCCAAAATGAAAAACAATTGGGTGAATAATTCATTCATTCATTTACACATTTTGCTGAGTCGTCATCACTCGTTCCATTGTCAAATGCTAATTTCTGCAAATGAAAATTTCGCGTCGCTGGCACAATGTTACTTTAGGGGATTTGAATGAGGAGAAGGGGGAAATGGGCTGGAGTACTACAAATGTGTCTGAAGCACCACGCCTTGCAATTTATTGTACAGTTTTGTGTAAATGTGTCCAAAAACTGCAGAGTGTAGATTTATTTTGGTTTTGTGAATATTACAACAGAATTGTAATTAATTCCAGCTCAAATTGTAGTTGTTCACTAATTAATTTATTCGCAAGAAAATCCGTGAAATTCATTTTGTTTTACAGAGGCTATAAATTACTTGATCTTTTAGTTGCCTCTCGCTCAAAAACCCTAACCTGATAAATATTTCAATATTTAAAAATATCATATCTTCAGGTAAATGAACCCGACAACAGAGACAAGAGCGAGAAGGCACAATATATTAGTGTACCATATGTGGACAAATTAACATGCAAACGGACAATTACAAAAATAATACCGAAACAACATTTAAATCTAATGTTCGCATACAAAGCCCACACAAACACCAGGAAACTGTTTACAAACACAAAAGACAAAATAGCAAAAGAACAATAACAGATTGTTATGTATATGTAAGGGCGTAATACGGCGTATACATTGGGACGACTAATCGAGCTCTTGAGAATAGAAAAGCGGATGAGCTTTTTTCCGGGTCAGTTCAGATTTTTGAAAACACACCGGTTTGGTGGTGTTGGGCCAGTTCGGTTTGTTTTGAAGTATTCTATACAGTAATGCCTTCACGGTCTAGACCAGGGGCACCCATGCCCATTCCGCAATCCACGCATTTATTGTTGTGTACCGCAATGGAATAGCTTGCGCGTGTATAAGCCTACATAAAGCTCTGTGTTTTGTCGTTGTCGCGTTCAGATCTGCAACCACATCATATGTGTCTCTCTTCTCTCTTTCCGATGTCTCTCGCAAACTCGAACGCAACAACAAAGTTGCTTATGTGTACGACTGAACACTTTTCGCTATGCACGGCGGCACGGGCCGAACACATTTTCATTCGTGTTAAATGCAATAGGGTCGAGGCAGGCCTGCGTTGCTGGTGCGTATTTGGAAGCACTTGAAGAAATCGGTGGTTATTCTGAGTTGTAAATATAAACTATCCATGCAAAATGAGTTGCACATCTTTATTCAACAAGAATTGTGAGTCTGTTTTTTTTTTCAAATCATATTTTATGGCAGAAGCCCAATGTATGTTATGCTTTCGTATAATTCAGTCAATAACCAAATATGATTTTGAAAGGTATTTTAAACCATTTCATGCAGAATACGTTGATAATAGATTAGCAGAAGTCTCAAAAAAAAACCAATTATTATTGGAGCATAAAATGTCTTTTTTAGCGTACGATGCACTTAAAATTTTGGGGTATATTAAAATTTACAGTGATTTCTCTCTCTCTCTCTCTCTCTCTCTTTATACTGCAAGTTTACAGATTGCTCAGCATTTGAAACCATTTTCTGATGATTTTCATTAAAAAGTCTGCAAAGAAATGCTGTCGTGTTTTGGAGAAAGTGGAAATTTATTGCCAGAGACAATTGACACAGTTTCCTTGTCTAGACCACAGTGACCCCAAGAATTAAGAGCTTAAGAACTACGTCGACTCGCTTTTAAAAGCAAAATTGAAGATCTGTGCAATGCACAGTGTGCATACTTCCCTCTTGTTGGAATCATACGATGTTTCCGAATGGCACTACTTCGAAATACAATCCATTCCGGATCAACAAGAAATGTCTCAAGTATTTTTTTGAACAGCGAAAAGGAATTGTTGAGTTCATAGAATTGGAATTAAAAACTTTTTGAGAATTTAAAAGAAATTAAGATTTTGGAATTTATTTATATTATATAATTTGGCATTTCTCACCGACTTTATGACACAACTAAATTGCCTTAATATTTCACTTGAAGACAAAAACAAATTAATTTTTTATTCACTGGCCCTAATAGAAGGTTTTCTTAAGAAAATTTATGTTTTTGTAAGTGATTAACAAAAAAACTTTCCATTTTTATCATTTACGATCAACAGCTTGAGCTACAAATGGAGCTATGCGATCTTCAATGCGACCCTTAGCTTAAGTTTTTAAATTTAAAAGGAATTGAGTTTTGGAAATCCTTAAAAACCAAATAAATATCCCTTGCTTTACAAACAGGTTTTAAGACTGTTTGTATTCCATGTTTGGAAGCACACATATTTGTGAAAATACTTCTTCCAAATAAAACAACAAATCTAAATAAAAAACGGAAAGGCAAAAGCTAACTTCGTCTGTACCGAAGTTCTGATACACTCGAGACATGTATAAATATCAATATAAACAAGCACTGCGAAAAGCAACAACTAATTAGTAACCGCCAATTTGGATTTAAATTCAGACATTCTACTGTATACGCAATACACCTATTAATATCAGACGTAAGATGGCACCAAAATAATAAAAAAGCAATAGGCGCATTCATAATAGACTTAGAACGCAAAAGGCAAAGCTAACTTCGTCTGTACCGAAGTTTTGATACACTTGAAATAGCTTGTCTCAACGGTTAGCGACTTCGACCAAACTTCGCAGATCAGCTTAAAAACATTCAATATTACCCATGACCGTGTTTGAGAGCGATAATATTGAGAACAAACCAGTTTTTCTTCTCGATAACCCCAAAACTGAGGGACTAGTTTGCGAAGAAACAGACAGACGGACGGACAAAGCTTAATCGACTCAGTTTGTCATGCTGATCAAGAATATATATACTTTATGTGGTCGGAGATGATTCCTTCCTTTAGAATTTTAACTATTAATAATTTGACTTTAAAAACGTCAAACGTCGTTCGGAAAGCGACTAATACTGAGTAAAAACTTTGACATTAACGAAATCGGTCGCTATTCACTTTAAAAAAGGTGGGAATAATTAAAAACATATTTTCAAAGTGGTGAGTCCTCGACTCAAACTGTACGAAACTGAATTTCTGGATCGATTCGTGAAGCGAGTTCATGAAACTGGAATGTTGGTGGATAAACAAACCCGTGCTCGACCGAAAACATTGCCAAGTCAGCCGTGGTGCTCGATTGACCGAAATTGTTTTTCATAAATAAATTACATGAACCAACCTTTGAAATATCGAGCCTTTTTATACCCTGTTCTCACTAAAAATGGGAATAAGGGGATCATGAAGTTGTGCAAATGTATGTAACAGCCAGAAGGAAGCACCTCCGACCCCATAAAGTAAATATATTCTTGATCAGCATCAACAGCCGAGTCGACTTAGCCATGTCCGTCTGTCCGTCTGTCTGTCTGTATGAACGCGTCGATCTCAGAGACTGTAACAGATAGAGCCACAATTTTTGGCATGTATGTAGGTGTATACTGTACCCACATCGAGTTTGTTTTAGATTTGAAAAATTCCTCCTCCTCCATCTTTTATCAGCGAAAAACTGTCTTTCTCTCTGTATAAACGCGTGGATCTCACAGACTATAAGAGGTCGAGCCACCAATTTTTGCATGTTTGAAGGTGTATACTGTACCCAGATCAGGTTGGTTTCATATTTGGAAAATTCCACCTCCTCCATCTTTTAGCAGCGAAAAACTGTCTCTCTCTCTCTGTATGAACGCGTTGACCTCAGAGAAATATGCCCTTCTCTCTCTAACACTCAGTTATGCATGGCCGGCTCTGAAGTAAATTTTATGTACGCACAATGAACATTTTACATGCATACATTGCGCCACACTATTGCTGACGGCCACAAAGAAAAGAGAGCGAACCAGAAAGAATGAGTGCAGCTAACCAAAATCTTTACCCTCCTCATCTTTCCATATACCTATGTTTGTGATATTACACTGTATGCTGGCTAGTTTAGCCCATCCATAAATGTACGACTTCGGCAAAAAATTTGGCATCAGCTAATTCTGATTTTTTCTGTAAACTTGGGTTCAATCTGGTTTCAATGTTAATTTGAAATCATAAACAACTCGGAATTGACCAAACTATAGTCCTACGATTTAGAATTTAGAGAATGATGCTAACCTATCCGCAATATTTCTTGATCCGAGATATGTACTGTTTTTATCTGCCGAGCAGAAAATTAACTGTATTAAATTGTTGGACAGCAATAACTTGATGGATTTATCAGGGAAAACAGTCCACCTCCAAGTTGGCCTGACATTTCCGGCAGTTCAATTAAAAACAATATTCAATAAAAACATGGCTTGTCAGAGGAAAAAATGACACAATATTTCCAGATGTTTTTAAAGTTTGCTAGCAGAACCACCCACACAAATAAGTGTTGAGCGTTTGTTTTTCAGATGTAGAATTCTATAATGAATCCCCGCTTTGTCTGCATGACTTGTAATTTATATTTCATATTAATAACTGTAACCGTAAGCAAACCCCGAAACTGAATTAGGTTAATAACCGTAACCATTACCGTAACCGATATTCCACAACCGTAATATAACCGGAACCGGAAAAAAACGATCGGCCAAAACAGTAACCGTAACCCAAACCGTTATTCGTTTCGGTTTTAACCTCTAATTTTTTTATAAAAAAAAAAATCGGGTTTCTCTTTCTATTTCGTAGTGTTGTTTTTGCTTGAAATATATTTTGGGCATTCGTATTGGTTTTGACTCGCTGGTAAGCTCATTCTGGGCACCCCTGGTCGGGATGAAACGATCCCAATATTATGAAATATTTATTTTAGCATTTCAATAAATTATTTCAATAAATTTAAACCAATTCCACTTTGACCGATAATTAAAATCAAAATTCTTAAGTGTTACAGCCATTAAATGTCTCTCAAGAATTAAAACATTTATTCGACAAGCTGTTGCTCATAATTGTGTTTGATGGTGATTGTGTGCGTAAAACAACAATCATATTGTCAAGTGACAAAAGTTATGCATGACAGCGCACATTTTGCAGCACTCTTAATGTAAATTGCAAATAAAACTGCACAATATGTGTGTAGTAAATTTACCTTTTTAGTGTGCACACAAGTTGGTGATTGACCACAAAGTGCTGGCCAGGCTTGCGCCCATTAAAATGCCTGCCAACCAACCACCCACCCACCCACCCACCCACCCAGTGATGCACAGACTGACGCGTGTTAATTTGAATAATTTATTAAAGCACGTGATGAGAGCAGGCTTTCAAGCATTCATTTCTGTGCTGCCGTCCCTGTTCCTCATCATGCCAATGCCCAATTGGGATTGCAATTAAGTGCGAAAAAACCAATCAAACTGAAAATAAATTGCAGTCCAGGGCTAGCATACGGAACGGCAAATTGCAGTAACAGCAAAATAGTTCGCAACAACAAAAAAAAAATCATTCTCTAGGCCTGCCATTTTCCGTGGGGGGTTCCTTTTCCACGTGGCTTTTTTTTCGCTTTTTGATGTTGTGGCTGCTGGCAAAAATTGTTTGCATTTCAATGTAGCTGATGCATGCGAATTGAAAAATATTTGCAATTTAGCAAAATGCGCCCGGAAGCATTTCAATGCTTGAGCTTCGATTGCGATTCGGATTCAGAATCGTATTTGGTTTCGGATACAGATTTCCATGCCTGCGGTGCGTGCAAAATGATGGCAATTATATATTTATTTTTTGGGCCATTTATGTGTTGTGTTGCCATAACAGTTTTTGATATGTTACCGAAAGCCGCGGGGTAGGTGGTGAATGGCTTCTCGTTTAACCTTTATACTCAAAATGCTCTGTTCAAATATCTTTGACCAGGTGGAAAATATACAAAAACTTTGCTCTTTCCTCCAAATTGGTTCCTTTCTAAACTGCCTGTAACTTTTGCTTCGGCATGCATTCATGCAGCTCAAACAAAAATGTGTAAGAAAATACAATTTCGTACGCTTGATGTGATTCCATTTCCACTTATCTAGCTATTTGCCTGCATTTTCTTTTCTAACAGCCAATGCGATTGATTTATCGCACAAAATAATAGGCAGCCAGTGCCGTCGCCGTCGCCGTCGCCTTCATTCCAGTTGATATCCAAATGCTTATCCTTAAATGTCAATAATACGTGAAATTGAACTGCCAATTCAATCTCCACAACTACTTCGTTTCATTCCCGTGCTTCTTTCTGTGTGCAAAATGATTTCCATATAAGCGGATGAATTTCCTTCTTTTCCATTTTATTTATACTTATTTTCGATTTTTACGAGCAAAAAACTATTTTCCAAATCTCAAGTGTGTTCGAGACGGTAGGTAGGTGGCTGCAAATTGTACGCAGATCACATTACACTTGCTCCAATGGACTCCTGTGGAGCTGCATGCATGTGAAGTCCACAGGGAATTGCTTCACGTTTGGTTGCATTCGAAAAAAAATTGAAAGATTTATTTCTTAGTTCTTTGCGATTACACATTTTTGTCGCTGCTAATGTGTTCCGATTGAACGGCTTTGGTCGTGGCAGTTTGTCAACTGTCAATGCAGCCCCACAGACATTGAAAGCAACTGGGTTGGGCGTGGGGTGGGTGGCTGATGTTGCATTTTGTTGACAAGTACATTGCAAATACGGCAAAGTAATCAGCATTGTGTAAATAAGTTGACAAAGTTGACAAAAGACGGTAAGCGATATGCAATCGGGCAAAAAAGTACGAGAAAATGTGAATTCATGATATGGAAAGACATTGAGTGAATTTTGGTTTTGAACACATTGTGTGAATGTGCTTAATCGAAATTTAAAAGAAATCAAATCAAAATGTAGCATACTTATTGGGGCACCGAAAGAAATCAATTTATGGGAGCTTTTCAAAAGATAGCATACTTTTTCGGGCACTCAGTTAATTAATTCTTAAAATTAATAATTCTTAATTTCAGTTAAAATTTTCAAAGGGTGGCTTATTAAAAATAAGGAAATAAATCTGAAAAATTATATAACAAAACTTAAAAAAAGTATATTTCCATTTGGGGTGCTACAAAAAACTCTTCGATTACAGAAATCTTCCAACCAAATTCCAATTCTTAGGTGCCACAGAAATTTATTTTGGTTGGTTTCAAACCTCTAATGTTTTGTTAGGAGATTTTACAAAGCTCTTTTCTCACTAGCGCCTTTTGTCGATGATAGCCAGCGGATTAAGGAATGTAAACTAATACCTCATGTTTGGCGCCAACAAATTTTTAAAATTTGTATTTATATTGGTGGAGAATGTGACTTAAAATTGAATTATTATTTAAAAATGCATCATAGAACATATAACTCAATCAAAAAAATTTCAGTTAATCATTAAATTAACCCACATCTAAAATAACGGAAATTTTTTGGCTAGATATTAAGCCCTGTTTTTAGAGATGGAACATCAATTGGAACATCTTGTCCTCCAACTAGGTGTTCTAATTAGAAAATTAAATCTCTTGAAGTTCTGTGGCACCAATGAATTTTTCGAGAGATTTACAAACCAACCGTCGTCAAAATCTCTAGAGATTTCTGTGGCACCCCCTGATTAGAGCTTTATGTCACATAAACTTACAAATATCAAGAAAATTCCTGACCGAACTTTTTAGGTGCTCGGAGACAACTGACCAGCCGCTCGTTCACCGAATTACCCTCTACCGAATCCAGTAAGTGCGCGCAAGCTCCGAAGTACAGTCGCGGCGGAAGAAAATCAGTCATATTACTTTTCGGGACAAACCCAGTATTCTTGACTTTCACTCAACAACTTTTAACGCGCAAGCACTTTTGTTCTGTTTGACGGAGTAATTGTGAAAGAGCAAGAATAAGAACTGAGGCGTCTGTGCAAAAGATTTTGACAATCGTAAATGTCCACCGAGCGCCTTCGATTACTTTCGATACCATAAGTAGGCGATCAACACGCGATCAGCTATTTTATTTTTTTAGCTCTAGCCCAAAACTGCAGAAAGACTAAACTATAAGTGCCCACTTCCACGCTGACTTTTAAATATTTCCTTAAGAGCAATCTGAATGTTTAAGTTAAAACAAAATCTGGCGTCTTTATACAGTCAACCAAAGCTATTGATCATCCCCAAAATCTCAAAACGTGTCCTTCTAAGAATGGCGAAATTATAATTATAATCAACCTTAATTACCTTCCAGATCGTCGGACCGAGAGTACTTTCAGCGCGAAATCGCTTCATAATTATGAGTTTGATTTTGCTCCTGCTTTTGTTTTTTGTTTTGTTCAGTGCCGTAAGTCGAAGCAGCAGCAACTGTTGGTCTCTTATTATGTGTGTTGAAATAAAAAACGAAAAGGCCAAGCTAACTTCGTTTTTGCCGATATTTCTATACCCTTGCAAATGTTTTAATACATCAGAGTTTAAGAACGCCAGCATTAACACAAACAATAATCAACAAAACCACTTTTCGAACGATAGTTCCTATGACAGCTATAAGATATAGTCATCCGATTTTGACCAAAACTTCCAAATCTGTCTAAAAGCGTATAATATAAGTAATCGCTGAAGTGAGACACGTTAACATTAAAAACAAAAAAGTTTTTCTCATTAAAACCCACTTTTCGACCGATAGTTTTTATGGCAGCTATAAGATATAGTCATCCGATCCGGTCGGTTCCGACATATTAGCAGTGTAAAAAGAAGACTCTGTGCAAAGTTTCAGCTCGTTAGCTTTAAAACTGAGAGACTAGTTTGCGTAGAAACAGACAGACAGACGGACGGACAAAGCTCAATCGACTCAGCTCGTCACCCTGATCAAGAATATATATAGTTTATAGGGTCGGAAATGAATATTTCTATGCGTTGCAAACTTCTGGGCAAAATTATAATACCCTTTGCAAGGATATAATAACTCACCGGGTAAAAAATGCATAAGCATACGAGAGATGTATGAGACTTAGTCCCTAATTTCCAGTGGTTTGCATTCTTGTACTTACGCTATGTACTTGACATATCACTAAAAATCCTTTTCCCTTTTAGGAAATACCTTTTGTAAGAAAATGGTTAATTCAAAACTATGAAAAGCATTTCAAGCCGCATGAAAATATACTCAATCGAATGAGTTAACTTAATATTTACTTAGGAAATTAAACCAAGGGAACCACATTACTTGGTACAGGGAATTTTGCTGAAACGGAAACGGAACGGAATTGCTTTTGAAAAAGTTGTAGAATTGAGACCATGCCCGTTTAGGTTTTTATAAGACACTTTCATGTAACACACTTTCATGTAAATGTCGACTTTTATGGTGCTCTTTGTATAATTTGAGATGGCCGAGGGAGGTTGGCGGGAGATGAGAAATGGACACTTGGCAATATAAAACTAGAAAAGGTAAAACTGTTCAAATATCTTGAGTGACGTTATCTTCAAACATCTCATTTAAACAGCCATTAATTTAAAACTATGTGAGTCCAAAAGAGCACTGAACAGCAATTGTAAACCTTAATGCAGAAGAAAATGTAAGCGATACAAAGTAGAAAATGTTTCAGGCAACGGTGAGAACTATTATGCTGGCTGAAGTCTGGGGATGGGAGTCATACGACGATGATGAAAAATTGTTAAGATTCTTTCTGAAAGAAATATTTTATCTTACAAACAAATCGCCAACATATGCGTTACATTTGGAGACAGGCCTACCTGAGATGTCCCTTCACACACTACATGCGCATTTTAAATGCATGCACAAAATAATATCTTTGTCAGCTGACAGGTATCCGAATATGGTAACGTCTGCACTGATAGCGTCGTCTTCGCAATGCTTTTTAAAATGGACAGAACTGGCCTCTGAACACGAAGTGAATCTAGACCTAGCCGACCGTAACACCTGAAAAGAGAGTCAAACCTCACTATTGGCTTCAATCCACGACAGAACGCGTGAGGCAAATCAGGCGAGCCCGACAGTCTTCTCGAAAGAAGTCCAAAAGATACGAGCTTGAGAAAAAGAATTATTTAGGGAAGACTATGACACTCTAACCATTTCCTATTTGCAGAGCCAGAACAGAGGTACTGGCGCTTAACTACTCACCGCACAGACGTGTTGAAAATGAGCTGTGCAGCCTTTGCAACATGAGAGCACGCTTAGATGTGATTCACTTCATAGCAGTCTGTCCAATCTTGCACGAACTGAGGATCCGCTCATGGGGCAAGGCATGTCTCACATTAGAAGAGCTTATATGTAGCAGTCTTAAACGGGCAATATTGGAGAGTGTTAGCAAAATACCTGTTGGATGCTCACATATACAGGGCAAGAATCATGCTAGAAGCATTTTAATAGAGTTAATTCTGTTACTTACTTTAGAAAACTTTGTTTTCTTTATTAATCACATTAAGAAATTATAGAAAATTAAGACGTAGCACATTTTTCGATAGGTGGGAGCCAACTTAGTAAAAATTTAAAATTCCTTTTTTGGTGGTGCCTGAGCTCTAGCTTGTTATAAAGATCTATCTGAATTGTATAATTTAAACTTAAGGCTTACGGCAAAATGCCATGCCTACATATATTAATGTTCTATGAATAAAAAACTTCTACTACTACTTCTACTACTTTGGTGCTCTCGTAAAAATAAACACAAAAGGCATAGGTGCAATTGACCTCCTGAATCAGTACGTTATGGCGAAATTTAGACATGTGAATTGGGCACACAGACCGTGAAAGTTGCTGGAGTTGGAAATTGAGTTCAACCTCACAACATAATCATATATCCCAAAAAAATATTTTTTTTTTCCTCTTCTTTTCTTTCTCCTTTTTTTCTGGTTGCTCCGTCCGTCTGTCCGTCTGCCGTCTGTTCGTCTTGTTTCTCTTTAGGCCTCATTCGAGACACAATCTATTCGCTAATAATTATTGACAGAGCTTGTGCCCGCTTTTGTAATGGACTAGAGCTCTTTTCTGAGGTTATTCCCTAATCATAATCATTTGTATTATTGACAGGCTTGTGCCCGCTTGTGTAATGGACTAGAGCTCTTTTCTGAAATTGAAAACAAACGGAAGGTTGAAGATCCATTATAAAGACCCAAATTGATCGAACCATAGCCACACAGACGCTGCTTACTTTTTTGATAGTTATCGATATAAAAGTATAACTTTTTCTATTTTCTATTTATGTACGTTCAATTAAACAATCAAAAGCATAATAACCCCTTTCCCACCCCAATTCCATATTACAAAGTGGCAAAATAAACACACCAACGCGATTTCCTGATATAAACAAATAAAGTAAAAGAAATGTGTTGTGACAACAATTTTCAGTTCATCGCATTAAATATGCCCCTATTAGCTTTTGCAAGTACCTGACAAATAAGTTAATTCTCCAGCGTAAACATGAGCGCACATTAACGCTTTCAGACATACACGCACACACGCACAACGCTCAGTGAGTGGGGAACCCCCCGCCGGTAAGTCCAATAACGCAGTCAGACTCCTCCAGCATTTCATCAACTTGCTCCATCGCACGCAAAATAAGACAAAAAAGGGAAAAAGTGAGAGAGGAGCACTTCTCAAGTTGCACGTTGTTGTTTTGGACTCGTATTTTTTGCTCATTTCTGAATACGGGCAACCTGAGGTTTGTTTTAATTTGCCGCTTTCTATGGAGCGCAGCCACCCCCACCCCCACTACCCCGGCCCCCATTGTACATACATATCTGTGAAGCAAAACTTTTGCATTTTCTCATTTTCGGAAAATGTGCAAAGGGATTTGTTTTCATGGCTCCTGCTCCTTGGTATTTATGTTTATGCTCTTGTATGATATGATTTCTGCCTCAGTCCCTCCTTTGAGATTATTTGCGGCAGACACAAAAGACAACAAACGAAACAATCATGAGGGACTACACCCTCCGTTTCGAATTAATAATACCAGAATACATCTGGTTTGGCATAAATTGTATGTAGGAACAAAGGCTGAAAATCGCGAAACAACTGAGTGCACTTAGAACAGATACTGGAGTATGACCGAATGATGCTGTGAATGAGCGGCGATATGAACATATGTATCGTTGTGGGACTTCATAATAGACCTTTATAAGTGGTTAATTTGTTCTGTATTGATATTAAAAAATATTTATTAATATCAAATACCACATACCACAGTGCAAATACCACGTTCTTATTCTGGAAAACATCGAATTGTAAATAATTTAATAAAAAAAATTCTCACTCTGTGGGGTGACTCGATCTCGCGGCCCATGAACTGAGCACGATTTGAACGCCATGGCCAGACGTATGAACTCTTTCTGCTGCCGCTCACGCAGTTGGCATCGCGTCCAAGTTATTATTTGTATTGAATCGGACTATAAGTGGTAGCCAGAGATTAAAACCGAAACGAATAACGGTTTGGGATACGGTTACTATTTTGGCCGATCGTTTTTTTCCGGTTACGGTTATATAACGGTTGTGGAATATCGGTTACGGTACTGGTTACGGTTATTTACCTAATTCAGTTTCGGGTTTTGGTTACGGTTACGGTTATTAGTATGAAATATAATCTTTACAATTCATGCAAACAGACGCTCAACACTTATTTGTGTGGGTGGTTCTGCTAGCAAAACTTTTGATAATTTAAAAAGATCTGGAAACATTGTGTCATTTTGTCCCACCGTCCCAATATGTGTCCTCTGACAAGCCATGTTTTTAATGAAGATTGTTTTTAATTGGAACTGCTGGAAATTTCCGACCAACTTGGATGTGGGCTGTTTTCCCCTGATAAGTTAATTTTCAGCTCGGCAGATAAAGACACATTATATCTCGGATCAAGAAATATTGCGGATAGGTAAGCATCATTCTCTAAATTCTAACTCGTGAGACTATAGTTTGGTCAATTCTGAGTTGTTTTTGATTTTAAATTAACATTTTTCATCAAAATTATAATTACACAGGAACCTTTATACCTGTTTCAAAAATTAAGACCTGCTTTCTCACAAAGAACTCACAACTTCATATGCCCGAGAGTTAGAATGTTAATCTCTGAGAGGCAGTTCTTTATTAATGCAATTCGTCTGTGGAATGACCTGCCCCTTAATGTTAAAACTATTAGAAGTATCCCGCAGTTTCAAGCTCAGCTAAAAAAAACATTTACAGAATACAGAATAAAGTCTTGTAGTAAAAATTTAAATAACATAAAATACACACACACATAATTAAATTATTATATTTATTGTGAAAACCTCACATAATTTGTAATAATGATAACTTTTCTATGTTTTTTTTTTTCCTAGGTTCTCTGTAATAGTATAAGTTAGTTTTTAGTTCTTGAATCAAAATTATTATTATTCAACTTTATGTGACTAGCGCTTTAATTATAAGTCAATCTTTTGTTCTTATAGCGCTGGGCTAAAATAAATTAAATTGAAATTGAATCCAGATAGAACCTAAGTTTATAAAAATAATCAGAATTAGCTAATACCAAATTTCAGCCGAAGTATATACCCGACCCATATATGTACGGGTCGGCTAAGCTAGCCAGCATCCAGTGTAATATCACAAACATAGGTATATGGAAAGATGAGGAGGGTAAAGATTTTGGTTAGCTGCACTCACTCTTTCTCGCAATGTATGCATGTTAAATTTTCATTGTGCGCACATAAAATTTACTTCAGAGCCGGCCATGCATAACTGAGTGTCAGAGAGAGAAGGGCATATTTTATTGTCCTCTCCATTTGGCTTGCACAGGTCTAGACCAGAGCCAGCCAGCCGAAGGGGCCGAAGTTACTCATGTTTTTATGTAAGCTGGAGCCAAACTTATAGTTGTGTGAATCGGTGAACACTGAATTGCATGGAAGTTGTAGGCTGTAGTCTGGAGAGAGCTCTCTTGCTAACACAAGCACACTTCTCTGTCCTCTACATTATCCTCATATTATCCGAAATTAACCGGTAATAAAAGTTATAGGGTTACGGTTATAAGAAAAAAATATTATTCGGTTAGGGTTACGGTTTCGGTTACAAATTTTAAAGTGTTTTTAGCGGTTAAGGGTTACGGTTTCGGTTACGGTTTTAATCTCTGATGGTAACAAAAAATAACACAAAATATATTTATTACTGTTACGTGAGTGGTAATAGATACATGGTACAATGTTACTGCAAATCGCAGTTTCAAACACAACAACAAAATACAAACGTAGAAATTACGCTAGATTTCCTATGAGTATGGGTAATTCATACCAAAAATACCGTAAACAAAACAAGAACAAAAAACATGTAACAATATTTTACAGTAAAATTTACTGTAAGAATGGGTTGGTTGAATACCAACAAAAATTTTTGATGTCAATCATCTTTAATTTCGGTGAGGAAGATGTTAGCAGGAGTAAAATTTGATTTTAGCGTCACGTGACGCTCACGTCATTCATATTTTGTGTTGTTGTTTTAGCGGATTTTCCCAGGGGGAGAGGAGTGAAAGTGGGTGCAAAGAGGAAGGAAATTGAGGGAAAGTGAAGTGAAGTGAACCACTTTACAGTGACTTGACTGTGATTTGACATTGACTTGACAGTGACTAAACAGTAACTACACAACAGTGACTTGTCGGTGACTTGACACTTACTTGAAACTGACTTGACAGGGACTAAACAGTAACTAAACAGTGACTAAACAGTGACTAAATATTGACTAAGCAGTGACTAAATAGTGAATTGACAGAGACTAACCAGTAACCAAACAGTGACTAAAGAGTGACTTTGCAGTGAATTGACAGTGACTAAACAGTAACCAAACAGTGGCTTGACAGTGATTAAACAGTAACTAAACAGAGACTGAACAGTGACTCGACAGTGACTTGACAGTGACTTGACAGAGACTAAACAGTAACTTAACAGTGACTAAACAGTGACTTAACTGTAACTAAATAGTGACCTGACAGCGACTAAACAGTGACTTGACAGTGATTTTAGAGTGACTAAAACAGTGACTTGATATTTACTAAACTGTGACTAAGCATAAACTAACAGTGTCTTGACACTGACCAAACAGTAACTTTACAGTGAGTAAACAGTGACTCGACAGTGACTTAATAATCCTTAAGCAGCCCTTAAACAGCTCTTTAATTTAGTATCTGTTTCACATCAAAGCCTCGGGAGGAAGGGGTGGGGGAAGGGGAAGCTTGAGGGGGGCATAGTCTTCTTTTTGAAAAACGTAAAACTTAAATTTTTAAGTTGTTTAATTTATCTTTACTGGGACTCGACTTCGGGGTCTTTAACACAAAAGCCGGCTTCTTAGCCCATAAGACTAGTCAGGGCTCGCTTGATGGTGGGCCAAGTCTTAGCTGAGAAAACAGTTAAACCAAAATTAAACGCTCTCCGTCCTCCCTCAACCGAATGTGTGCTACAATCGCGCTCACTGCTCAAAGGCTGTGGTTGAACAGACAGCACTTATCGGTCTGAGAGCAACCCCATACCAGGCTCAAGTCAGTCAATCGGACATAAAAAGCGTGCTTCTCGAAAGCCAACAATGTTAGTTGAAAACTCAAGAGAGCGACAGAGTTTAGCATAAGCAGAGAGCGAGTCAGAGTGAGAGAGAAAGAGAAAGCGCTTGAAAGTTTGTCGTTTACATTCATATTGTTCGCCGAGCCTAGGCTGTAAGCTCACACACCGATGCATACATACGAAGAAGACCTTTTGAAGGTCTGAGACAGATCTGAGTGGCAGAGAGCGTAGTTTAAGCGTAGCTAAAGCGGTCGTTTTCTGACACAGGCAAACGTTGGACCGATTTTTGTGACCTGGTTTAAACTTTGATTTCAATATGATTATTACCTTGTCCTACAAGTCGTGCTGATCAAGAATATATTATATATACTTTATGTGGTCGGAGATGCTTCTTTCTATGTGTTACAAACATCCGGAGAATTTAAATAAATACTTTGGAAGGGTATAAAGATTGCAAGGGTTATATCAATTTTGGTATTCTTGAACATTCAGTTGTACCAACTATTTTTTTGGTATATATTTATAAAATATTAATAGACATTGTTTTAGCTGTTCATTTGGACTTTTTATTAGGCTAGTGTGCTTCCCTTTGCCTTTGTTAATAAAATTCGTGCAAGGTGTCTGTTATTCTAAGCTATGTCTCTTCCTTTACAAATGACATTGTTCTATTTGAATTACGATTCGGAGCACTTCCTCCATGCTGCCTTGGTGAAAGCATAAAAGCTGCTTTGCTGTAATTTAATTTGTCCCGCTCAGTGCCAAATGCGTGTTTATGTGATTGTCTCTGCTTGTTGGCGGAGTGAGAAGTGAGCCGGAGTGGGCGAATTTGTTTTGCTAACTGAGACCTGCTGTTGGTGTGCATGATATGAGATTATGTACTTTAATAAGTAATTCGACTTGCATTATTTAAGGCGACAAAAGTCAACTGCCGCGTAATTACAAATTGAATAAATCTGACTAATGAGGCCGCTGTCAAGCAATTTTAACCAATGGAATGTTTTCTCGGGTACGTGAGAGGTTTTCGTGAAACAATTAACTTTAAAAGTTTAAAATCCTTTCCCTTCAGCGCAACTCAATTTTTTTTTGTCGCTCGTTTACTCTGTCTGCACTAAAAAGAATCCGACAGGAAGAATCTGTGCGATTCAGGTTGTGGCCCAGCCCAACCCTGCGGACCTGAGCTTATTTTCACTCGCGTTTTTTTTTTTTGCTGCTGAACATGGCACGTGCGCGATGCAAAAACAACTGTAAATACAAGGATGATGGCTTACTTTGTTAGTGGGGTAATAAATGACCAACGTTGTCAGTGGTCGAGGTTATGTAGCGACCATTAAATTCGCTCTCTGATATGGTTAAGTTTTGATGATTTGTTAATGTTAAATGTTGCAATTTATTTCTAAAATATGTTAAACAACCTCCACCGAGGCAGCGAAATACCCTCAACATGAGTCAAGCGTTGCACTAGCAAACCCTCAACTGAGGCAACGCAAAGCCCTAAACCGAGGTACCCCAAATTCCTCAACCGAGGCACTGCAAAGCCCTCAACAGAGGTACCGCACAAGGAAGTCCTCAAACGAGGCACCGCAACGCACACAACCGAGTCGGGAATCAAACCGAATCGAGTTTCGCTTCCGGTTCATGGTACGTACCGAAACTTTCGTTTCGATAAAAGGTTCGGTTTTGGTTCTATTTTATTTTGGTATTTGTTTCCGTACCGGTATTTCGGTTAACGGAAAATTTAAAACGTTAGTCCAAACAATCTATACATATGTATGCATACAGGTTGCCCATATCGACGGACCCTGTTTTTTTTAAAAATCAAAGAAAAAAATAAAAATGGCGGTTGGCAATCTTAATCATTTAATTTGTTCCAAGTAGATTGTTTACATCAATTTATGAATATGATATCTCTCATGGCCGCCTCTGGCGTTGATGGCGTATTGTGCCCTTTTTGCAGCATTTTCCATCGATTTCGCCAACATTTCGGCCGGAATAGCGGCTATTTCTTCACGAATGTTGTCCTTGGAGCTCTTCTACGGCTGGTTGTTAACGTAAACCTTTGACTTCCAATATCCCCACAAGAAGAAGTCAGGCGGCGTCAAATCGGGCGAACGCGGTGGCCAGTCCAAATCACCACTTTTCGACATCAAACGGCCGGAAACAATTTCTTCAGAAAATCGTTGTTATGCGACTTGTGTGCGGTGGGAGCGCCGTCTTGTTGAAACCAGAACTGCCTCATACGCTTCGACATGTCGCGACGCCCTGGTTGATGGTACAGCTGCATTCATTTTGGGAAGAAAAACGGCAATGACCGTTTTCGCACTAACGCCGCACCAACGTACTTGTCATGAAGGGCACTTGTCCTGAGGATTTCGTGGCGTGCGGCGTTGTTGGGGGTGGTGGGCGGGGGGGGGGGGGTAAAGTTATCAATTTAATTCGCGTGTGTTTGCCATGAAAAATTCAGCAGTTTGGATTCATAAGATGATTAAAACAATATTTTTTGAAAAAACGTCTTCACCTTGAACAATTCATCAATGCACCTGGAACCAGCAGTTTTCTTTTTCTGCGCTTGATTAGTGTTTTGCTGATGTATGCTGGGGAAAAGTATGTGCAAATGTATGTAACAGCCAGAAGGATGCACCTCCGACCCCATAAAGTATATATATTCTTGATCAGCATCAACAGCCGAGTCGATTTAGACATGTCCGTCTGTCTGTCTGTATGAACGCGTCGATCTCAGAGACTGTAACAGATAGAGCCACAATTTTTGGCATGTATGTAGATGTATACTGCACCCACATCGAGTTTGTTTTAGATTTCTCTCCGTATAAATGCGTAAATCTCACAGATCATAAGAAGTGAAGCCACAAATTTTTGCATGTATGTAGGTGTATACTGTACTCAGATCAAGTTGAGATTTGGCAAATTCCCTCTCCTCATTCTTCTAACCGCGAGAAACTGTCAGAGCTACAATTTTTAAGCTTGAACCTAGTGACTTAATATATATATTCAGTAAGCCCCAATATCTGTCTATTCTATATACCACTATAAGATCCGAGCAAAAACAACGAAGATATGCAAGTGCGCCTCCCCAATTATTCAAATAAATTTTAAATTAAAGGAGTTCAAAGCTATAGGAACCACATTACTTGGAACAGGGTATTTTGCTGTCGGGGCACTCGACCGAAACACTCTTACTTGTTTTTGCTAAGACATTCCATCAAAACATTAATGATATTTGATGTTTGATGTAAACTCAGCGAAATTCAATTAAAAGCACATTGAAATTTTATGTTTTATGAGAAATTAAATGAGAAATGAATCAAATTTTTATTAAATAATAAAGTGAATAATGATATTAGTTCAACAAATGTCTCTAATACTACAAATCAACATGTGTTAGATTAACAAACTAATTATTTTCAAAAATTTATCTTTATACACCGAAATTCAATTAAAGGCATGTATTTAAATTATATGGCAGAAAACAATATACATATTATTGTCGAAGAAAATGATGATAAATAGTGAGACCAGCTTCCAGATTTTGAAATCACTTCAAAAATTCGTTTTTGCTTTGAGTCTACGACCTTATGAAACTCTGAAGTAGGAATTTTGGCCCATTAATTAACTACAGTAATTCTGAGCTCTTCCACCGACTCGAATTTGCGATGACCAGCTTATACACGTCGTGCCAAGTTACCCCACATGTTCTCTATAGTATTTAGATCTGGGGAACGTGCTGGCCACTTCATAACATCGATCTGCTTCTCCTGAAACCAATTAACGCTGATTCGTGATACATGTATGGCAGCGTTATCCTGCTGAAAAATGGTGTCTGAAGTAAGTTGCTGATCCAAAAAGTTGAATAATACTTCATCCAACATGGTTATATACTTTTCCGAGTTCATACGCTAATTCACTTTACATATATAAAACCTGCCCATATCATTAACAAACCTCCTCCAAAGCGCAGAAAAAAGATTTGGGCTTTTTCAAATCGTGCCAGTAATAATTTAAAGTTTAAATGTTTCACTTTCAATGTCTAAAAAAGACATTTGATGAGTTTCAAATTTTAGTTTTTCATTTTTCTGAATACATAAAATTTGTTGATGAATTAAAATCAATTTTGAAAAAAGATTTAAGGATTTTGAATTCGTTATTAATATGATGTCCATTTTTATACTCCAATGACATGCAGCATATGGGATCAAAAGCCAGATCTACAACTGGAGCTTTGTGATCTGCAATCCGACATTGAGTTAAAAACGTAAAAATTAGAGGGTATTAATTTTTGGAAAGCTATAAATTCAAACAAATATCCTTTACTTCACAAAGAAATTTTACGAATTCATTCTCTGTTTGGAAGTACCTATATTTGTGTTGAGTGTTTTAACTTTAAATCTAATAAAAAACAAACATAGAAATCGACAACAAACGATCATTTAGATTCCTTGTTAAAATTATCTTTAACCAAATTAAACATAAATATAGACAATTTGTTGGGTAGTTGTTAAACATGAAATCATTTTTAAAATCTAGTATCTATCTTTCAAACTAATGTTAAAAAAGATGAAGTTAAACGAAATGAAATGTTAAAATTTATTTTATTTTTATTTATTAGGGTGTTCACCCAGCTCCCGTAAAAGCGTAAACTTCAAAAGTTTACGACGCAACAAAACATAGAAAAAATTACCAACTTTGTTGCCCTGGGGTATGTTTATAAAATCGCTCGTGTAACGGAGTTACCTATAATTATTTACGAGGCTGGATGGAATCATGGCTGAGAGCGCACGCGTTTGTTCCGGCTCTGGCTCGTCGGCGAAGTAGTGGTGGTGGTCTTGCTCTCAACCAAGGTGCCTACAGATTCTTTTCATTTTAAAAATGATGCGTGCAAGACAAGCTTATTGACCGGGACTGAATAGATGCAGTCTAGATACCAAGGGGTAGAAAAGAAAGATACGTCAAGGCTGTGCTCCGCCATAAGGTTTACTGGCTGGATCCTCAGCTGTTAATGTGAGGAATTGATTCGCCCTCCCTGCCTATGCCATCCTGTTCCAAGAAACATACACGTCAATTAGAATGGCCCAAAAGCCACTAGGGGTCTACGGGGTGGTCATGGTCAGCGGAAATCAAAGTAAAAATTTATAGGAACATCATAAAACATTTATTAATACTAAAAAGAAATATGGTTGGCTTAATACTAAAAATCATTTTTAAATGGAATAATATTATAAGAATAAAAACGATTTAGTGAAACGGAATAAATATATATATAATAAATACAGGATGTCATTATTGAACTGATTTAATTTACTTTTAAATGAAATAATAAAAAAACGAACAAAAAGAAATTGCTAATGACCTCACTGACCTGCACGATAGGCAGAAAGTCACTCAAATTGAGTGCATTTGATATTAGGCAAGAAGAAACAGACGAAAGAGACAATGAGTGAAAATCCGCTCGGAATTTAGCGAGCGTTAAATGAGTTTCGCTTTATTCTTTTGGAACTTTTGTTGGATTCATTTAATAATTTATTTATGACAAAAAAATGTTTTATATCTCTCTTTAAATGTTTGCTCAAAGCTTGATGCGTGCAAAAATAAAAGAAACATATAAATATATGCATATAGACTCACTCACAGGTTACTGGCTACCAAATCTCGATCGTAGAAAGCGCTTTTCGGCGATGCTGGAACTGCTGTGGAGTTAAAATTTAAATATTTCACAAGTAAAAAAACCAGAAAATGATAGAAAAATACACGATAAACCGTTTTGGCTGCCAATTATTAACCGCCATTAGAAAAATCAAATGTTGCTCATGCGCTTTGGCTTTCTTTCCTCTTCTTGAAGTGGAGACTCGGCTCATCTTTCTCTTTCACACACTCTTTCTTTCTCTTTTTCTTCCTTTTGGGTGAAAAGAACTAGAAGAAAATTATATAATCGTAGCCACATGAGGCCAAATTTTCCTCCCAATTATCGGGACAAAATGACCTGCGATTTACGGAAACAAACATGTAAGCACAATCTTGTTAACACTAAAATATCCAGCTGGGTGGTCGCTTCAGCATCTCCAGCCAAAAAAACCGATATCACTCACTTGGGCCTCCACTTGGCCAACAAAAATGCTATCAACGGCTCGTTTTTATATCGGCTCGGAATTTATATTCGGGTTCTTTGGCTGTTTTCACCCACTTTTAACCATTTCGGCCATCAAGAAAAACCGATTAAAGCACAGCTGGCTCAGTGAGTACTCATGACGCGGTCTCCGTTTTGGCACTGACTCCCTTCTATTTCGATGCGCTTGAGTTGATCTCGCCCTTCGAATATCGTAAATTGAGCGATTTTGCTAGCAGCTTCACAAATGAGGAGAGAGAT
>JAEIFU010003789.1:0-24059 GCA_018904235.1 Lordiphosa stackelbergi | reverse complement strand
TCCAGAGTCCGTCGGCATATTATTCAATTTCCAGAATTTTTTAAATCTGCCAGACTATTGTACAGGGTATTTCGGAGTCGGGCCACTCGACTGCAACGCTCTTACTCGTTTTTTCTAAGAATTTGAAAAGCGCTGCGCTGCGCCTGGTGCTACTGCAGCAGCAAAAACAGAGTATATTACAGTCGGGCTTGATCAACATTCTTACATTTTATTTCCCTACAAACTTCAAATATCCATTTCACTCCCTTTTCTTTTTTCGACGATTTAATTGTAAATTATTCACGCCCTTTTCAACTCACTTTCCAATGGCGAGAAAAAGTTTCTGTCAAACAAATTAACAAAATCGAATTGAAATTTTAGTTGAATCAGCGTGGTTTTGCCTAGAGCCAAAAGCACTTAGCACACTGTCTGCCTCCTATATATATATATATATCACACTGCAATTAAAAACGTTTTGGGTCATTGGAAATTCGCTGACTCAAAAGTTGACCAAAAAGACTAAAAGTTTAGAGCAACAGCTTAAATTTGTACAGATTTCGTCTTAAGTGCAAACAACTTGACAATTTATTTTAAATTGTCTGAGTCTGACCCAAAAACAGTAGTTTGCCCTCCCAGCTGACCTACGTTTCATTCCTTCAGAATTTACTTTCAGTTTCTGTGATAAAACTTTGCACCGCTCGAAAACAAATTGCTTGAAATTTGTTAGGCAACTTTATAAATGGTATCACAAAACTCCGCCATGGGTGCAACTAAATCAAATCTAGTATCTGGCAGCTAGCAACAAAAACACTTTTGCTTTTTATTTATAAAATTTATTTTGTGGCTTGGAAATTTATGTGCTACACTTGTTACACATACGACATGTTGGACGTGTGCTGGACCGGGCCAAGACAAATCGATTGCTGTTGCCTGCAACTTGCAACCAGGCGAGTAGTTTTTCTTCGGCTTCTTTCGCTTGTTGTTGCACAAACAAGGGCGCGAGGACATAATTTATTGAACACTTTGTTGCACTTGCTGCAAACATTCGAATACTTGAACTAAAGCCGAGTACAAAGGGAATGAACATTTTATTGATATTGTTTAACTAAGATCAAACGACTGTAGACTTCAGTTTCAATTTATGTAACGCCCCGTTTGTGTTTGCCCAAGTTCAAAGCATTCCAAAATTAATTTAACTTTATGTTTAAACAAAAACTTTCGCATTGAATTTATCAAAAACTTAATTAAACAACATTTGCAGCAGCCATTATCGCATTAATTAATGGGCTATGCGCATTTTATGTGCATAAAATATGCACTTTATAATTTATTTTGACCATTAATGAAATTATTATTGTTCCAGCCGCAGCAACAAAAGCGGGGCAATAAATTTTATTGACACTATTTTTTTTTTTTTGGGAAAATGAAATTATAATTAAGTGCTTTGGCATAATTACAAAACATTTACAAATGTCAAAACATTTTCAAATTAACAAATTGTTTTATTTAAATAAAATATCATAAAATTGAATTAAAGTGGACAGGGAAAGGGATAATTACTTGACATGATACAGCATCTGAGCAAACAAAAAGATTTATCTTTCTGCAGTTCATTTTCGTTGTCCTCTGTTTGAGTTTGTGGCAAAATGTTAATTAAAATGTGAATACGGTATGTCAATGTGGAAGAGAATGCAAAGAAAAAAAAACAAAACGAGCATTTTATTGTGTATATTTACCTTGTGTGGGTTATGCAAATTCGCATTGCATGTGGAGTCAGCAACTCATATACTATATTTTCATTCTTATGGAATGAAAAAAAATCAAAAGTTTAAAGTTACGTCCAACTTGCCGGTGCACATTGTATATAGCCTTTTCGAAAGGAGATATCAAAATTTTGCGTGGTAAATGCAGTAGCCTGTACACATGGAATTTTTTCATCCCGTTCTAAGGGTCCAACCAAATTTTCTAGGAAATTTTTGGAATTTTAAATTAATCCCTTGCTGTCAAGTGGATGCTGAATACATAACTCTCCCGCATGACCACATAGTGAATTTATAGTAATAAGTAAAATAAAGATTGTGCATTTCACATCAGAACTGCTTGACCATAACTGGGAACGTATAGATTCTTAAGTCTTTCAAAAAATTTAAGGAGACAAAATTTTTTGTTAAACTGATGAAATTTTATGGGAGTCCCGTCTCGTTAAACCAATGAGTAGAGCTAAATATCAAAACAAATTAACCTTACGGCAGCCACTCTTCAATTAAATTCAATTTAAATAAATAAATAAATTGGTCCGGCAAAAACCTGAAGCTCTTAGAAAATATTTAAATCTAAATTTAAATGTAATTGTTTATGTTGGACATGTCCATGAGCAGAGCTGCAAACCGGTTGGGAGTTGAAAGTCCGAACCGAACCTGAACCGGAGCAGAACACTTTTTTTCTTCACGAGCCCGAACCTGAACCGGAGCAAAAAATAGTTGAAAAGGGTTCGTTTCAAAAAAGATGTTCTATTACATTTTTTTCAGTCTGCTATAAATTTCAAGTTTGCCATTTCCCACAATTTTTAAGCATTGGAACAAAAAATAGCTTGCAAATTAACATTTTGCTTTATTTTTATAATATTCAAAAGGAACTAATAAGCAAAATCTTTAAGAATGGTAAATAAAACAATTATTGATTCTTTGCTATGTTTATCTTCTGATAAAGATGAAAAGCAATCTCCATGCTTTAAAGTTTTGGAAAAACGATCTATGAAAATTGCTTAAAAATGTCGCATTTGTTGTATTAGCTGATCAAAAATATTTTTTTATCACCGAAAGAGTGAGTAATAATGATTATTTTAATTAAAAAAAAAAATTGCTGGAGGACACACTAGTGACTAATTTATACAGTGCGTTAACTGAGGAGACAGAATTTGCCCCACTAATACAGAAAGGCCGAAATGGGGTACACACATACACAACGTCTTCTGTCATTTGTCAATTTGGAGCTGTCTGTTTTGCACTTGTGCTGCCTTCGGAATTCCCAAATAGTCGTAGTAATGCTGGCATGAGATGCGCAGTCGACTCCGTTTCTTTCAGTCAGCTGTTTGCTCTCACTTACGCCCTCAGAGTGCATTCGGGAATATGTCAGGCTCTCTAATCATTGTGATTTCCTATGCGGAATCATGCAATGTAAGAACCTCAATGCAGACTCTTGCTTAATACCGCTCAAAGTTGGTAAGGGTAAATTTTATATTCAATACTCATTGCTGGAGCCTGTTAAAACGTTCGATGATAAAAGCTGGAATATTATATTAACTATTATTTGTTTCAATTTACGTACATGTTTTAGGAACAATATTATTCCTAAACCCCGGTTCCCCGTACCCTTACCGAAGCCAAGAATTTGGTGTGAATTGGCCGGCCCTGATCTAGATTTTTTAAATAAGAAAATTTCTGGGACAGCGAGGGATTTTCCGAGCCGTGGCGAAGAGATACACATTCTAACAAGATAATCAGCGTTGAAAACAGAGGCGGCCAAATAGAGAGGACAAAAAAGGGCTCTTCTGTTTGTGAACACGATAGCTCTCTCTAGAGCCTTGCCGGTTTACTTTCAATGCAGTGTTCACTGATTCACACAACCATAAGTTAGGCTCGCGTTTGCATAAAAACACGATTGACTTCGGCTCGTGTGAGCTGTGGAAGGCCGCTTCTGGTCTAAAACAGTGCCGGCCAAATGGAGAGGACAGAAAAGTGTGCTTGTGTTGGTGAGCAAGAGAGCTCTCTCCAGACTTCCGCCGCTTTACAATTCAGGTTTCGATTCACAGAACCATACGTTCGGCACGCTTTTGCATTGAAACACGATTCAAATGCTCTTAGCTCAAGTCCCTAATTAAGAAGGAAAAAAATCCGTTTTTTCACACTGCAAAAAGCAAGTAAAAAGGCTGAAATCTTTCGGGGTCGACAAACACATTTTTTTCCTCTCCATTAGCTTAATTTTGTTTAGCCTTGCCGCACTCTGAAATTTAATCATGCTCTGGTCTATTCTAAAATAAATAAGAATTACCTAAAAGCAGACCACACTAGTTCTAAATAGTCTAGAAGTTAGAAACTAGAATTAAAAATATAAATTGCAGTAAGTTAGCGAAAGAAAATAACATACAGAAACATATAGAGGAAATTGTTGTAATTAAATGAAGTTTAAATTATATTTTTTGCCAAGTTATAAAAAAAAATACTAAATTTTATATCGATACTAGGCAGAGGTGTTTCGCAATTAACTCGATAGTTAATGACAGGTGACAGCTGGACGTCAATTTCATGCGCTTGCATTTCCGGCTTAAGGTTAGGAGGCTTTGGCCAAATTCCGCTTCCGTCTTTTCTATTTGAACAGTCAGTGCGAACACACCATCGTCCAGCAGCTCCAGAACGAAAAAAAAGTGAAAAGTGAAAGCAAAAGTCAAAGTGCAAATTTTTATTGTCGCTATGCAAATATTCAAAGCTTGTTAAAAGCAAAGCTACATTTTCCAAAAGAAACCCACAAAACGAAGCATTAAAGGAAAGGCGACGGAGCAATTTTTATATTTTTTTTCTGTGTTCGATCGGCTCTTGGAGTTCACCGATATATAACAACGTGCCAATCCCCGAATATAAAAGGGTAAATTTCCGCAATCAAGTTCTGTGTGTTTTAGCAGCTTATTTTTGTGCTCTCGCATTTTTGTTGTAGGGAGTGGCCCCTGGGGTTAGCGCAGCTAACCACCCCCAACTTCTAGGCGAAGCCTCGATGGTGATCAGCTATTCCCACCCAAACGCATAAAGCTTCACTTCAAGCTTTCCACATTGAGGAGTGCAAGTGCAAGCTCCGGCCACTTCGTTTTTGGTCTTCATCACCACGCTGTTCTAGTCTCTCAGACGCGATTGCCTGGAGCGCATGACCACAGGTTGGATGGCCTGTCTACTAGGTGTCCGAAGTCTCGCGAGTAGTGAAGCCGAAATGAAGCAGAATTATTAATAGAATTTTTTTTTGGTTTATTTTGCTATCCTATATGTTTGAAAAAAAAAAAAAAAAATTTAAAATTGAGGCGTATGTGAAAATGGAAGTGAAGTGGAGATAACAACCTTGCGATCAAGTAAATTCCTTTTTATTGCGACTGACCTTCCAACAACCACCAAGTGAAAAACATATAGCAAAGCGAAACAAAGCCAAATCAAAATCTAAGAGAAGAACAAAATGGTTTAAAATTGTGACTGAGAATGAGTGGCGAGTTGGCCATTAACAATTGCGAACAATAATTTAATTTTAAACCTTAAAGCTACGTTCCAGTACCTCCAGCGAAAGTACTTTCAGCGTGGGAATTGGATAGTGGTAAGTGCACTATGCTTTTATGGCATTTTTCCAGCTATTTGTTTTGATTATTATTTGCCTCGCTTTGTCGTGTCCCAACCACTGATAAGCAAACGCATTGCTTAAGCAGCGATCGACTGCTGATCTAACTATGGATATTGGCACATAAATAAAACGAAAAGAAATGTGTTTGTTGGTGGCGCAATCGCTATGACCTAGCTGTTCCGTTATTAAATTTTTGTTCTATTTGCTTCCAAATATCGTTTAAAACAAAACAAAAGAATAAATGAGAAATATGATTAAATACTTGAATACACTGAAAGAAACTTCCATATCACATTCTGAAGCCTTTGAAACTACTATATTAAAAAATTAATTTTTTCTTGCCTTAAGACTACAATTGAAGTTATATACCTTTATTATTTACATATGCCAGTATTATCTACATGCTGAGAAAATTTATTTTACATATACTATCTACTTTATTATACACTTGAAAAGTGTATTATAATTTTGCAGAAGTGTGCAACGCATAGAAGGAATCATCTCCGACCACATAAAGTATATGTATTCTTGATCAGCATGACGTGGGTCAATTAATTTTTTTCCGTCCGTCTGTCCGTCTGTCTGTCCGTCTGTCTGTTTCTACGCGAACTAGTCTCCCTCAGTTTTGTAGCTATCGAGCTGAAACTTTGCACAGAGTCTTCTTTTTACTGCACGCTGCTAATATGTCGGAATCGACCGGATCGGATGACTACTTCTTGTAGCTGCCATACAAATGTTCGTTCGGAAAATGGGTTTTTGTGAGAAAAACTGTTTTGTTCTCAATATTACTGCTCTCAAACACGGTCATGGGTAATATGTAATGTTTTTAAGCTGATCTGCGAAGTTTGGTCGAAGTCGCTAACCGTTGTGACAAGCTATTTCAAGTGTATCAAAACTTCGGTACAGACGAAGTTAGCTTTGCCATTCTCGTTATCAAATCAAGCGGTTTGTTAAATGTTGCCCTTTCCGAAAAATTCACTTTCATTCATTGATGGCAAAACCCATCACTCGAACTTGGACACAATCCTGTTAATTGTGTTTATTCCTGCCTTGAGTATGGTGTAGACATAATTTCACCACATTTTTAAAATTTTGTCCCATTTCTAATCTCAAATATAAATTGTAAGATCAATTTTAACCTTATTTGGCAAATTGTTTCGAATAAATTTCATGTTGTCGCATTGGGATTAATTTGTGCACTCTGTGTGGCCATTTTGGGCCAACAATGTGCAGATAAAATTATTTAAACGCTTTAGTTGGTCAATAAAATGAAAAAGAAAAGAGCAGCAAAGACCAAGCGAGAGCGCACAATAAAATAATAATAAAATTGCAACACAATTGCGTTCCACTTTCAAGCGTATGTTTTTGTTTTAAAAATGATTTTGTTTTGTGGAGTTTCTTATCAAACATGACAATTTCTATTCTATTTATTTATTTGTTTCTGTGTTTTGTACCTGTTACACTGTTAGTTTGTAATTTTTCTAAAACTTTTTTTTAAGTGCATTTTTTGATGCACTCACTTGACACTTATTGATTTTACAACCCATTCTTATTTGGTCATCATGGAGAAGTTGAACCTACAAAAATCCAATGTGATAAGTAAGACGGTAGCTAAAGAGAAGAATCCCAAAATTCGCTCAGTATCCAAAGTGAAATCGACTAACCGACTAATCAAAGGAAAATCCGTTCAGCAGTCTGCCCTTTCCATTAATAAGACACTTGCTGCTATTTCCAATTCATCACGCATCAAGTTTCAATCACAAAATTTGGAATCATTTCTTGGCTCACTCGGAAAACACAGAAAGTCCTCATCATCTAGAAAAAGCGAATTATCAGCCTCAAGTCGTCAGCTATCTCTAGATAATATTCGCTCAGAAAATTTTACTTTACTGCAAGCCAAGAAGAAGGAAGTTATTGAACAGACACCCATAACAGCTAAGCCATGTTCGGATTCTTTGGAACACTATTCATCAGATTCGGAAATATTGAAGGATGGTGGTTATAGTCACACCAGTCTTTCCACGTTAAGCGAAGTGGAAATTGAATATCAGATTGATGATTCTCTTGAATTGCGTAAGGGATTTTTGGAAATACTCAAAGATTTACCCAGTCTGGATCAATTGAGTGAGATAACAACTCTAGAGGTGGCACCTTCTAAGCCAGCATTGTCTAAACATTCTGAAGAGAAACCGCATAAATCACATAGTTCTGAAACCGATGTAGATGAAATTGAGGCTGAGGAAGACGAACCGTTATCTGAGACCACACCTCAAGGAGTACTTCTCTCAAGTTCCAGTCTGTTGACAATTTCCAGTGACGAAATTGAGAATTTTGACGATGATCTTTTATTAGAAGACTGGCCGATACAACCAGATGGGCTCACCTTCCAAAAAATCGATTTGGATTCAATAGAACCCTTAGTAGATACTACGACTGGCACTATAGAGCAAATGGAAAATAATGTTAATAGCTTTTTGACCGAGATCATTGCCAAAGTGGTTCGTCAAAGTGAAATAGTTACTGGTCCTTCCCGACAATTGGATAAGGAAAAACTTATTTATGGCCTACATAATGATTTAAGAAATTATCTCAGCGAAATGGATATGAATCAGTTTTTAAGCAAACGTGTCACGGAATTCTATACCAGACGTATGAAATACGCTCTAATTACACCCATTGTTCAATCTAAGCGGAAATATGATATCCAAAAGCGTTACCAAACAGCGCTCAATGATTTGGACTATTGGCTGAATCGAGAAAAACAGGCGAAGGATGTACAACGGAATGAAGTAGAACATTTGACTAAAGAGCAAAAGCTGAAGGAAACTGAAGCTGAGAGTTTGGTCATGAAATTCGAACAACTTTTGGAGCAAACTGTATTGAATTGTAAAGAGCGCACGGATAACTTAAAGCAGTTCATTAAGGATCTGTTAAGAAAAATGGGCAAAATGTGCAATGAAATATCCGCAAGGCGTTATGATTTGATTTTGCAACAGCATGATCTTGGCATAATGAAAGCGGTAAGAATTAAGATAAAAATTGAATATAATTTTTCTTTCCCAGTTCTTTTTTCTACAGTTTGTTCAGTTGCTCACTCTTAAATGTTGCTATAAATTTATTGGTTTGCCATTCGAAGTACAAAAATGTGAAAGCTAAGTCAACATTTTGAAAATAAATAGGTTTTAGTTCTGTTTTAACTGGTCAATGGCATAATACAAGTTGAAATATTATTTCTAAGGCAAATCTCTGACCAATACTTATCAATATCCTGCTTGCATTGGGCAGTTGAGCAAAATGAGCAACTGAACAAGCAAAATCACTTAAGTGAGCAACTGAGTAAGTTAAATTATGTGTGTAAGCAAAGTAAAGTTTTGAGGCATTAATGATATTTCAATCGAAAAGTATACTAGATGGTCGAAGTAACCAAATTCATCGAGAAAACATTTGTTCAACGAAGAATTAAATGGGGTTTTGTTATAGACTCAAGGGAAAAATCGCACAGAATAAAATGATTAAGCCAGTGGTGGTTAAAGAATAATCCCAGCCATTGCGTTAAGTCTCTAAAACTATTAAATATAATATAATATATTAAACTCTTCTCGTCGCAAAGCAAATTTATATAAAATCACATTTCCAAATTGCGAGTTATTTTAAGTTCAGTTCGCAAAATGATCAATAAAGGATTTTTGGCCTTAACGTTAGGTTTTGGGGGTCCCCTGAGAAAAACCAAGTATGAGAAAGTGCTAAACTCTGGAGCATAATTATGGCCGAACCTTGTTTTTCAGAGTACGCATAGAAACAGTGGAGCTTGAAAAACTTTGCGATTACCGTTTGAAAAAAAATTCAAAATGAGAGAAAATTGATGACAAACATCAAAACTCTCAATGCAAAAAATAACCGTTATGTTTCACTTTAGTTCTGTGCAAAGTACCGCACTTCACTAAATTCAGTAAACTGTAGAAAAATGTTAACTTATTTAAATATTTTTATTTACTACTAGTATGCAATCGGCTTGCGTTGCTACACCATTTAGACTTTTAAACACAAAACGAAGCAATAACACTTACTTGACATTTGCTATCTATCACATCTTCATCTAGCCATATTCGCGATTTTGGACCTTACGATCTTTCCCTATTTACCCGTTATCATGATAATCTAAACTCTTTATAAAATTTGGCAAATATCACAATTTTTTACCCATTTTTATGTAAATCAGAACTCATATACGAATTTTTCTAATATTTTTAAACCGTTTCACCGACACTTCCTATTTACCCGTCTTCAGTTGCTAACCATCAGAACTTCTTCTTCCGGGTACGCATGATCTACACTTTATATAAAACCGTTTATTTATCCATCTTCATGACAATCTAACCCCTTTTTGGATTTTTTGGCAAATTTCGCGATTTTTAAAGCCGACTGACCTTCATCTTCAATCTTCATGATAATCTGAACTATTTATAAAATTTTGCAATTTTCACCCGTCAATTTACTTGGCCTTTTTGACTGCATTTTTGCTTCATTTGACGGCATGCATAAAGGACAGACAGACAAACAAGCGACTTCGTCCGCGCTTATTTTATAATATAATATTTTTTTATTTTTTAGTTATTTTCAAGTTCCCCCGTCATCCCGTCCAAAGGACCAAACCAAATTTTCGAGGCGCACAAAAAATTCCGGAATTATATGTTAGTCCCTGGCTAAAGGATGTAAAAAATGCCTCTCTGCACTATCACGAGCGAATTTCGGGTCTAGTTAAATGATAAGAAGACTGTGCATTTCAGAGCAGCTTCAGCACTTGTCAATTATAATTTAATTCAAATTGGCTTTCCCGTTTAATCCCCACCTCCCTCTTCACCTCTCTCTTTCCCCCCCACCCTCCTTCCATCTTCCACCGCTCTTCACTCTTTCCCCTCCCCACTCATTCTAACACATGTAGCAGCTGACATCTGTCGCAGAGAGCCAAGAGATGAATGGCTCTCTGAGACCTAATTTGCGTGAGTTTGATCCCTCTCTCGCGCTCTTAGAAAAACAGTTTAGTCTAAAATATTATATGAGCGCCACAGTACCGTTACTTTTCTATGGCTACATATGTATGTACATTTTTGGCTGCTAACTTTGTGAAATTCCAAATTCTTTTTTTGAAATACGTCAACATATTTTTAAAGCTATCGATGTGTTTAGAATGTGCCATAAGTTAAATTTAATTGGATGAGGCTTTTCGCTATTTGTTTTTTTTTTTTGTTTTTGTACGGAAAAAACACACTTTACACTACACGCCCGCAGCACAAACTGTCACTCAGAGAGTCGTTCACTCTCTCTCGCGCTCTTATTAAAACAGCTTATCATGTTAAGTGCTGCACCAAACAAATTTTTTTAGGCTTTGCCAAATCTTAGATCTGTAGGATAAGCAGTTTTGGCTGTGGGTCGATAATATGTAAGTCTGTCAGTCAGTCGGGCCTACAGATTTATAAGTAAAGATAGATAATGAGTATAACCTCCTTCAGCACTAAATAACTATATATCCTATTCGTCATACTGTTTAGGAGATATTTTAAATCACTTAGGGACAGTTCTTTCCATGCCTTAATAACTGCCAATTTAAGCTCCACCAGCGACGCCCTTAGGTTTTCCATCGGTCTTATGTACGGGAAGCACGCGGGCCACTCCAAAAACCAAACATTATTGCCTTCAAGCCAAGTATTGATGCGTTGTCCTGTTACAAAATGAACTTTTTACGCCTTCGACCGCGAAGAAAAGTGATTTCAATTCATGTTCACGCGGAGGTCCTATGAATGCTTGAAAATGTCAGCTCCAAGCATTCTGACCACAGTATGATGCCCCAACCCTCAATGAGCCTCCTTCAAAGTTTCTCTTAGGGCCGTTTTCTCATGTTTCTGTTTTTGCTCCAATCGAAATCCACCTAGACTTCCAACTAGGTGGATTTTGTGCAATCGGTTGTCTCATGTAGATGGATTATGAATTTGGGCATTTGCCATAGGTCTAAAGCTAAGTTCACTCAGCAAATAATTTGGACAAATTTTGATGAAATTTTGGCCATAAAGGCCAAATTGTGGAACTTTCCGGGCATATTTGATCAAATTATTGCGTATGCTAACTTTATTTTAATTCCTGTGTGAACTTAGCTTAAGCAATGAACTAGGGGAACTAAAATGCTAAAATGCATACAAAGCCACATCCAATATTTTTCATTTTGGGTTTACTTTTTATCAATTCAGACTTAACTGTATTTAGCAGCAGTTCTTTTTTTATTTTAAATAATTTTTAGTGTGACCATATGCGCGCATACATAAAAATACATTATTTGGTTAAGCATGTACATGGTTTTGAAATCAATGAGGATGAAGTAGATGGCAACGAAATCCATCTAGATGGCTAGCCATGAACATGAGCAAAGCAAATGCAGCCAATCCACCTTGATTTGCAAAAACAGCAACATGAGAAAACGGGCCTTAGAATCCCTCCAAAAGCGCGAAAACTTATCAGGACAGTCCAAATTAAACTTTTTCTCATCCGAAAAAATTATCTAGATAAATTAAATTAAGATACATTAATATTTGCTTCGCTCTATTAAAACTTGTCCCCTTCCGGTCTTATTTATATTTTCAGATTTCTTTAAAGTCCGTGCTCCGGCGCAGCGAGACACTTTTAGGCCACATTCGGCCTACTTGCAGCACTCACTAATCGGAGCTTTTTTCCATATGAGCTGGTTTTTTTCCAATTTCATATTGGTTTTCCAAAAATTTCGCACATTTTTGTCGGAGCGTTCATATTTGTAATCTATTTTCTCCAATTTTTTAATCGCAAAGTTTTTCTAGCTCCTGTGTTTCTTTGCGTACACGAAAAAGTTAATGCCATAATTTTGCTCCAGATTTTATACAGAGTTTATACACGTTTATACGCCATGTCATTACTTAGATATTTCGCACTATTTAATATTAAAAGTGATTGTTTGACAATTTTCGATACAGCATTCCAGTTGTGAGTGTGTGCAGAATTTCGCTCCTGAAATCAGTACTGAAATCTGTCATGAATTTAGCCATGAATTGGAGCAATTGCTTCTGCTGGTACATAAAAACAGCGAAAAATAATTTTGCACGTACCGGGCCGCTAGTATCTTATAAAAAAAACTTAGATTAAATTTATTATTTTCCCCTGTTTAGCAAATGAACAAAATGGATATTATAAGTGATGAACTGACCATGACTGATATTATATCTGTGCAAGCTGATCTTTTAAATATAAGCAGAAAAATACAAGGTAAGCCCATTATATGGTAAAGAAAATTTATTCAATCCTGTTCCGAATTTCAAGTCGATTTTCGGGTAAACGTTTGCATTTTGTAGTCGAATTTAATAATTTTGTATAGAAGGTGACAATAATTTGTACGGTTACTCGATCAGGTATAACTAATCTCGAAAGTGTTTGAGCAGCTGAAACCGTCGCAACGGCTCAATCCCAAGTGAATTTAAGGTGGTGGTCTATATGGGTCGCTATTCGCTTGAAGAAAGTTGGGAAATATTAAAAACTTATTTTCAAAGTGGTGAGTCCTCGACTCAAACTGTGCGAAATTTAAAAAAAAAAACATTTATCAAAAAAAATGTTCCGAAAACTCAATTTGTGAATCAATTCGTATAGCGAGTTTGTGAAATTGGAATGATGTTTGATAAACCAACCCGTGTACGTACTCATCCGGTGCGCTCGACCGAAAACATTACCAAGTCAGCCGTGGTCATTGTTTTCACCGAAATTGATTTTCATAAATAAATGACATGTTCAACCTTTGAAAAATATCGAGTTGTTTTTTTATATCAAAATTAAATTCCAATTTTCAAATGGACCACCCTGTACAACTTGCGTTCGAAATACAAATGATCACACGAAAATCGACTTGAAATGCGGAACAGGGCCCAATGTGTTTCTCTTCAATATCTTTTCAGTGTGCAACAATGAATTTAAACGTTTGCATGCCTTTCTCAATACGCACATACATTCCGTCTCTCATCTAAGATGTCGCCAGAAATTATTAAGAAAACATTTGGTAAAAGCACAAAAACTTTTAAACAACAAAATGGAACAACGTGCCTGTTTACGTGATCAAATTTTTAAGGCAAATCAGATTCATAATAAGCTGTACCGACAAATACAGGCGGTTAAACAAGAAGGCGGCATTAGGCATTATCCATTACTCAGAATGGACTATTGTAATACGCTGGAATCGGTTAAGGCGAAGAGTACTGTGGTCCAACAATTGAGACTGGAATATCATAATTTAAGGGAAAAAATTAAACAAGCTGAGGCGAAAAAATTATCAGGAACCTTGAAGCCGAATACTGATTTAAAACAAAATTCTGCCGCATGACGTATGGAGCAGCTGATTAATATCTGATATACAAATAATAAAAAATATTTAATAATAAAGAACACATCATCACACAGCCAAACACATAATTTCTCCTCTCCCAACATCCTCACCTAGCTGACATTTAAAAAATTAATTTCCTCATGTCACCATTAACTCAATGAATTTCCCACACTAGTTCATTCTGATGGTAGATTGATAGGGTGAGTTGTCTCTCTTCTTTCTTTCATTTGAGGGCTTCTCAGTGGCAAGCTTGTGCCCTGCACAGCTCACAGTTAACTTTGCCTCATGCTAATTAGCCTTTGAAGTGGCTTCTAAGTGAATTCAATCATTAGACTGAAGACAAATTTGCCAAATCCCTCCCTTAGTCCTGCCTGCTCCTTTTCCAGCAAGTGCAACTGCTGGTTGTTCAAATTGTATGTCCTGGCATATGTGATTAGTAATGCAATTTGATCGATTTTATACTCTTGGCTGTGGAAATCCTTTTAGTTGTCCGGAAACAGGAAGCACCACGATGGCGACCTCTCAATGTAATTAATTTAGTTATTTTGCAAAATTGTAAAGGAATAAAATGTGAATGAGAGCAGGAAATTGGACGAAAATAATTGATAGCATTAGTTTTTAGAAAAGAGAGAGACAGATATGACCAAAGGGTGAACTTTAAATTGCAAGTTGAACAAACGAAATTGCGCTAAAGCAATTTCGACCCTATAAAGTATATAAATTCTTGACTAGACTCTACACCCGAGTCGAAATAGACATGTCCGATGATAAGAGCTAGAGGTTCGTACATTAGTTCTTTAAGCTAAGTTCACACAGTCAAATTAATTTACACAAACTGTCATGGCGGAGTTTGACTGATTTGTGTTCGAATTTGTCTTGGTGTTCACACACACGTCAAATAAATATGAATAGAAATTTGTCGAAATTTCGAAAGTTTCAATTGAAGCTGGCTTTGTGTTCACACTCTCAAATTTGGTGTGCGGTAAATTTGTGTTTCACAGAAACCAATGTGGAATGTCGATAGCCGCCGTCGAATTATCGATTCGGTGCGATACATTTATTATTCAACTGTTTAACATTTACACAAAAACTGACTTGGATAAAAATAGAAGCAAAAAATGTATTTATTCTTTGCATAAAATCGTTGACAAAAATAAGAGGCGCAAAACAAAACGCTTATTTCAGCTTAGACCCTTTTGCAACGCCAACAAAATTCATCACACCGAAATATCTCCAAGAGGTCGCCTTCTCCAATCCTTGTTTCCCAATCCAAGTTTGCCAAAGTTAGTTCTTGCAAAATCAGACTCGGCAAATGCGATAAAAGTTTGACAAACAGTGTTCACATTGCGTGCAGACAGCACACAAACTTATCGAAATCTTGATTTGTCAATCTCGTCAAATCGGTCGTCAAACAAGTTTACCTGTAAATATATATGGCGTTCACACACAATTCAAACTTATTTTGTCAAATTTGCGCCATATTTGACAAATTAATTTGACTGTGTGAACTTAGCTTTATACGTGCATGCAGATCAACGTCAAATCTTCCACAATCAAGGCATTTATATTGGCCTAAATCTTTTTATACCCATTATAATTTTGCCCAGAAGTTTGCAACTCATAGAAACATTCATTTCCGACCCTATAAACTATATAAATTCTTGATCAGGGTGACGAGCTGAGTCGATTGAGCTTTGTCCGTCCGTCTGTCTGTCCGTCTGTCTGTTTCTACGCAAACTAGCCCCTCAGTTTTGGAGCTATCGAGCTGAAACTTTGCCCAGAGTGTTTTTTTTACTGCACACTGCTAATATGTCGAATCCGACCGGATCGGATGACTATATCTTATAGCTGCCATAGGAACTATCGGTCGAAAAGTGGGTCTTTGTGAAAAAACTTTTTTGTTTTTAATGTTAACGACTCCCACTTCAGCGATTATTAATAATATATGCTTTCACATAGATTTGGAAGTTTTTCTCAAAATCGGATTACTATATCTTATAGCTGCCATAGAAACTATCGGTCGAAAGGGTGGTTTTAATGAAAAAAACTTTTTGTTTTTAATGTTAACGTGTCTCACTTCAGCGATTATTAATATTGTGCGCTTTTACACAGATTTGGAAGTTTTGGTCAAAATCGGATGACTATATTTTATAGCTGTCATAGGAACTATCGGTCGAAAAGTGGGTTTTATTAAGAAAATTTTTTTGTTGTATTATGATGATTAAAACATTTGCAAGGATATAAAAACTTCGGCAAAGACAAAGTTAGCTTGGCCTTCTCGTTTTACTTGTGCAGCAATCGGACAAGCATCCCATTCCCATTTTCCATAAAAAAAAAAAAGAGTTAAACCAAATTAAAATTTTAAAATTTTATTATACAGTAATTTTCGAAATCTTGCTCGTTTTTGGAGCCATAGTTCGCCCTTCTCAGAGCCTTTCTATGTTTTGTGTGTAGATTTGAGTTTTTGAAAGAAAATCGCACTGGACTTTTGTTTATTCTTGTTGGTCCACCTCAGAAACACTGAAACAATCTAAAGATTCAACCTATTTGCTCTATCACTGTGTCTGCCCCGCGTTTTGAAAATTTATTAGACGGTCAAAGGCATTTGTGCTCAACCTAAAATTCCAGAATTTCCTTTAGCTTGATGACAAAAATGAACACGCAGGTTGTTTATATATTTTGGAATTCGTGTTAAACAAATAAATTGTTTGAAAATTATGCAGGAAATAAAGTGCAGTTGAATTCTATAGGTAACTCCAAAATTGTAATACTATCCAAAAAAATAATGAAAGTAGAGCCTTTATTTTCGCCTTTAAAAAATGTACCCCCCCACAAAAATTTTTTTTCTCCAAACCCCGCTCCCCCAGAAAAATCCTGCGTACGCCACTGATCTTTATCATCATGCTTTATCATTCATTGATATTTATATTTAAAAGTTACTTTAAAACATTTTTAGAAAAATAGTTGAACAAATATATTTGAAGAGTTAAAATACTTTGACTTGAAGTTATAGTAGTATAAGTGTGTCTTTATTTTTAGTTTTGAATGCCTATTACAACATATAGCTAATTATTTAACATTATTCAACTAAAAATAAAGTATACGAATTTTAATCGACTTGGTTTTGAACCGTCTGTCGATCACCTTGCCCTAATCCAGTTACTTCGATTAATACACCTGGCTGCCCGGGTCGTCCCCAGATACCAGATCGTTCGCCTTGCAGTATGGAGTAGCGGTTTGGTGTTACAATTTATTACTATTCTAATTGTATAAAAATTAATTGCCGTCAGTAATATTGATTTTAAACTATCAACTAAGAGTGAATAATTGTATTGTAATTTTGTTTGTGTACTACTTTTGAGATTGTATGTGGATATCCTTAAAGTTTCAGTTTGTATCAGTCTCCTATAGTTAAGTGCATGTTTTATATAGTTCGCAAGTGCAGTCCAATTCGATCCATTTAAAATGTTTATGGCCTGAAATTCAAACCTCCTCATGGCTGCGCAATCGATTTGTTCTATAATTTTCGTATGCACTAGATCCCATGAGCTTGAATCTGATATATCCAGCGTTATTCCATTATCGTTTGCCAGGCACCGCCATTTTTCAAAAAACTGACTTGTACTGCTTTGCAGATGTTTTGCGATTATTTTTGGTAACCTAGTACCCGGCATCTTCATTATTTTCTGATATATGAAAAGTGTGACTGCAATGCCTCGGTGTGTAACAGCGACAGTCCGGTTTCAAGATGAATTGCTTAGTTAGGTGTACTTCTGGGTAACTGAAAGAGTTTTTTTATGAAGTGACGCTGCAGTTTCTCTGTTTCCTCATAATACGTATGTCCCCAAATTGGCGCCGCATACAACATTATCGTGCTTACCGTGGCTAAAAAGTTTGTATTTCACACTTGATGGTACATTTTGTCTGCCAAGAAAGGAATTCCACGTGCTATTTAGGGCGATTTTTGCGTCAGATAGTTTCTGCTGTAGATGGCTGCAGAAATTTAAATTTTGCGTTACTGTAACTCGAGGTATTTAAATTCTTTTAAAGCCCAATCAGTAACTGAAAACATTAAAGTGCTATAAAAGTACAAGGGCAGCTAACCAGACCAAAACCAAAATGGGTTTTTATACCTTTCATATTGTTTTGGTCTCGGCGCGATTAACGTTTTTGGGTTAAAAAATGTGTCACAGTGTTGCTCTTATTACCGCAACTATCGATTTAAAGTGATGCCATTTTATGATATTTTAGGACGATGCCAATAGTTTTGTGAAGTTGTGGCATTAAAAAATCTCAAGATATGTTGGGAATATAGCTAAATTCTGGAGCAACACCATTGGCGCACCTTGTTGTTTTAGTGTAGCCATAAAAACAGTACAGCTAGAAAAACATTGCGATTACCGTTTGAACAAGCGTTAAAAATGACAGAAAATAAAGGACAAACATCAACACTCTCAGTGCAAAAATTAACCATATCTTCCATTTCGATATAAGTAAACATGTATTCTGAAACAATCAATTTTCACAAATCTTTAGAGTCACCCGACAACAAAAAGTTGAGCTAAAATATGCCAATTATTTTAGTTACCAGCCAGGTCTTGAAATTACAAAAATTCGAACCTCCTACCAATGCCGGAAATTAATTTTTAAACACAAATTGTGAATTTAATCTTTGGCAAGCCATGTCACCATGTCATCAGCATTGTTGTGCAGCAAATTTTCTATGAAAATGAAAATGTGCATACAAAATGTGGGTGGCCTATAGCCTTAGGGTAAGGAAAATTCTGCTACACAACATTGCAACGTGAAGTCTTGGCCTGGATTTGGCTTTGTTATAAAATTCGCTAAACTTGATTTGACATCAAAATGCCTTGTCTGAAGCCCTATCTAAATCAATTACAAAACCATTAAACACACTCCCCTTGCGCAGTCCAACTCATACATATTTATGTGTATGGCCAAAGTAAAAACGAAAAACCGCAAAGCTTACCGAAATAGAATTTTTGTTGCCAACCGCAATGCTCTAGAGAGTAAACATTGCCAGACCAAATACGAAACTGGCAAAATATTTTACATTTTACTGTGTGTTGTGCTTTACAATTTTTAGATGAATAATAGTTTTTATTTATTTAGGGCATACAGCCATGCATACTAGTGCAGTGTAAAATTCAATTTCAAAAAAAGGTTGCGTACTTATAGGGGTTTATTTAAATATTTTCAGTTGACAAAATCAATGCAGTATTTGCCACTTTAAGCCTACTAAAAAGAAGTCGCGTTCAAGGAAATCAATAGAATATTGATTATAAATTTAATTTGTGAGGGCGTACAAAATGTCGTTTTTAATAAATGTAAAAATATATTGAGTTTTTAGGCAAGTTATTATTTAAAAACCCGAATTGCCCGAATCGGACCTTTTCTTATATGATATTTTGATTACGCCAGGAACCCGAAATGAAGTGGTAGTTTCCCAAATAATACAAAAAAACGAAACAAAAATTAAGAAATTTAAGCTTTTATAGAAAATGGTTTTGAAAAAGTTCGGGAAATTTGGCAAACGCGCCTAAAACGCAGCAACAAGAGACTAGTTGTATGCATTAAGGCAATACCCAACTCTCAAATATATTTATAAAAGTCAAAAGGCGACGAGCCCGTTTTCATAATCAGGCACTCTTTTCGGACTTAATAGCTCTGTTCGATCGCGTTAAAGTAAACTATTTGACAATTGATTGTAAATATAGCAAGCTTGAAAACTAATTTGCAGTATTTGTATATGCCCAGCAAATATAAATTCATTAAAAATAACGGAATCTTAAAATTCTTTGGAATTTAGTTTATGAAATTTCATGTATTTGTTGGTATTATTCTTATTAAATTTGTCTTTGAACAAGCAATACATGTTTTTATTTCTTGAACTGAGAACCTTTTGTTTCTTCTGACCTATCTCTATATCTATAAAAGAGAGTGTCCTGATTGACCGTTTGATTGACTGACTGATTCAATGATTGGCAATCATCGCACAGCCTAAACGGCAAGAGATAGAGAGATGTAATGAGGACAGGATTTTCCATTAGTGGTGAAAGTGCGTACTAAAACGGGGGTTTGGAGAATGCAACCCGGTAAAGTCGGGAAAGCGTCGGAAAAGTTTGTAGGGAAAAATTTTATTTTTCATCCGATTGACTTGAAACTTGGTTTGTAAGCATAGTATGTTGGTAGAACCTTAAACCTTGCAGTGGAATAAATATAACAGGGGTTAAACTTAAATGCGTGTTTATTCAAAGAGTAAGTTTTACAGACTGATCAAGCATAAAGGAAAGCACGCTTACAAGGAATACATACAGATTTTGCGCGTCTGCCCTTTACACTTGTATTGGTGTCGATAACATGACAGGGTTGTCAGAGTAATAGGAAATTAACATAACATTTGTGTTGCTTTCACAGAATACCGATTATTTTCAACATAGTACTCGAAATAATTCGACACGTGACTTCCAGGTTTTGAAAAATTCTGCATGCAAAAAACTATTTTTCCTCCAATTGGCTTCAAACTCGGTTTGTAAGGATAGAATATGAAACAGTTTGAAATATGATTTTCCGAAGTTGGCAAATTTGATTGTCCAGCTCCGAAACAATTTTTCATTTAATCTGCCCGCTATTGGAATATCCTGCCGCATAACATTAAGACTATTGGGAACGCAGCGCATTTTAAAGATCAGTTAACTAATCATCTCAAATAGATATAATGAACATTTTATAAAAAGGTTAGTATTGTATTAGTTTTGTTAGGATTACACAGTGGAACACTCAAAATAGTCTGGGAACGGGCCCAATTACTTTTATATTACGAAAAATGTTGAATGAAATTTTTAAGTTTTTCATCCGATCAGCTCCAAACTTATTTTCAAAGCTTCACATTTTAAAATGTTACCGATGTTATCGCAGTACATTTTTACAAAAAACTGTTATGTTTTCCATTCGATCGGATTTAAAACCATTTTTAGAGCTCTGCAAGGAAATTCCATAAAATTGATAAGGAGGGTACAAATTATTTGGACGAAATTTTAGCTTAAGAACGATTAGCTGAAAACTCAATTTTGAACCCACAAAAATTGTGTAAAACGTGACTCGGAAAATGTTGTATAATTGGTTTTTGGTTTTTTAACCGATTATCTCAAACCCATTTTCAAAGCTTTAGATCACAAAATTTTTCCAGTGTAATATTCAAAATTTGGCGGAATATTGTTGAAAACAACTAATGTGTTTCTTTCGATCGGATTTAACCCATTTTACGCCGCGCCGCACGAAGTATTTTATTTAGAGGTGAAAGTAGGTTTTTTTGAGTAATGGACTCAGTTAACATGAATCTGAAGTCAAAAAAATTCTATTTGTGATAGTTTCGACTAGTCGAACAACGGCGGTAGAGCACTATTTAGATAACATGTATAAATTCAGTTCCCATACACCAAATGTACTAAAATGTTGCTTAAAAATGTAAGTTTTCTTATTTAAATTTATTTTTTTATAGAATACTACTAATTATTTATTTAAATATATTATTATATAGTATACTTGATTACCACTTATGGAAGGCGGAGAAGCAGGTATCCAGGTGCAAAAGCACCTGACATTTTTATACACTTGAAAAGTATATTATAATTTTGCCCAGAAGTTTGCAACGCATAGAAGGAATCATCTCCGACCACATAAAGTATATATATTCTTGATCAGCATGACGAGCTGAGTCGATTAAGCTTTGTCCGTCCGTCTGTCCGTCCGTCCGTCTGTCCGTCTGTCTGTTTAGTCTCTCAGTTTTGGAGCTATCGAGCTGGAACTTTGCACAGAGTCTTCTTTTTACTGCACGCTGCTAATATGTCGGAACCGACCGGATCGGATGACTACTTCTTGCAGCTGCCATACAAATGTTCGGTCGGAAAATGGGTTTTAGTAAGAAAAACTGTTTTCTTCTCAATATTACTGCTCTCAAACACGGTCATGGGTAATATGTAATGTTTTTAAGCTGATCTGCGAAGTTTGGTCGAAGTCGCTAACCGTTGAGACAAGCTATTTCAAGTGTATCTAAAGTTCGGTACAGACGAAGTTAGCTTTGCCTTTCTCGTTTACACATCCGTTGTGTGGGCTTATGGTAGACCTGGCTTTAGTCTCGGGCTGATTGACAATTTTGTGGTGACCAAAAACACGAGGAAGTGGGCGAACTGTGAAAGTATTGTTTGGTTCCGTTTCTTCATGTGCCAAGTTTTCCTTGTCATCCAGGGTCAACAATAAATTTTTGGCCAACTCTACTCGAAATCTTAGCTGTGTAAGTTTAGGCCGATTTATAGTCTTATTTATAAGGCTATTCAGTTTCCACGCATTCACTATTGAAGATTCTGGGACAGCTAACCAAAGAGGCCCCCACCTCTTCTTCTACACTATTGCAATATGAACGTCAAATTTTGTTACCTTGAGACAATTCTCTTCCAGTCCTCAACTTTGAAGCAGGTGTGCCAACCCAATTGGAGAGCACAGTTCCAATAAACACATCAAGTAATGTAAAATTGGCTAAACAGACCCAAAAGGGCCAAGCCAAGCGTCTCTCATCTCTTTAACATCAAGTAGTGCGATGTAAAAAATTATCAAAATATAGTTGATGCGAGCCTGGAAACTCTTAATGGCTTGCTATGTAAAAGAAAGAGGCTCCAAAACCAATATTTTTATCGTAGATATCGGCAGCACGATCATTGGATATCATACGAAAGACGAATCCGGTGGAAGCCGTTAAGCACTAGCACTTATATGCAAATTAAATGGGATTGTTGTTCATGTAAATTTGGCAGATCCGAAGACCAAATTATGGTACTTTTATGCTCATCACAACACAAATGTACATCGAAAACCCCAAATAGCATTAATTTGATGTTTATTTTTCAAAGAGTGTGCGGAGTTTTGCATATTTGTTGCTACGATTGTTTCTATCATTATCCTTGAAGTGTGGGTTTCTCTTAATTTTTCTGAACATTTCCCGAGACATGGTTTGACTTACAATTTGAATATCAAGCGTTGAACTTGTGGACCAATAATTTTCTCCTTGTGGCATTTTGTGGTAGCCAAACAAATTAATTTAATCTGACTGCTAGTGCTACTTTTTCCTCGGGTTTTCTTATTACGGATTATTTTCGACCTTTCCTTAAAATAATTCATGACTTTTGGAAAAAAAATTCAGAGTTATGTGTTGTTTAGCTTGTAGAAAAGGAGTCTTCATGTTAGGTTTTTTTCAACCCCTACCTGGAGCTACCCTGTAAGGTGTGGGATGCTCGCAATATTTTTTGTCTGAAAGCCAATGAAATTTACTATAGTATTGTGTAATTACCTAAACAATTGGATTTACTAGATCCCAGTAAAAATTTTGTTGAAATAGGCAATATTGCTGTTTGACTAGTCGAACAGCGGCGTAAAATGGGTTAACATAATATTTAGAGTTCCATATGGAAATTTCATTAATATTTTATTCGAAATTTTTGGAAAATCCACCCACCTGCGTGGTGGGGTAAATTTTCTATTTTCCCCCAATCAGCTTTAAACTCAAAGCTACACATACAAAAATGTAAAAAAATAAAATATACGTGACTTACAAATTTAGAATCATCTGCATTCACAAATGCGAGCGAAGCCGCGGGTATATATGTATATATAGTTTGAGATATATTCTGAGAAGCATTATAAGATCCGATTACACACATCGAAGTTATTTACAAAACACTTTTGCTTGGTGAAGCGAAGGGATGTAAAAGCGCAGAGTGCATATTTGGGTAGGAGATGAAAAAGGAGTCGGGATTGTTAGGAGAAGGATTCATTTTTTTTATATGTGACTTGTGTGAATATTATATAAAATTTTTTCGTAATGACAAAAAAAGTAAGTATGAGGAAAATATCTTTGGTCAATTGCCTTTTTGATAGAAATATGTTTTTTTTTGTAGCAATTTCTTTTTGGTTATGTGACGTCACCAAAAAAGTGAGATATGGGGGTTGTGAGCCACTTTGAAAAAGGTCGGTTTTGACTTTCAAAGAGAATATTGGAATGACGCGCAATAAAACAGAGGAAAAAATCTCCAAAGAAGTAAAAAAAACATTGCAAAAGGCAAAGAAAAGAACAGCCACAAGCAAAAAGTGATCGTATATAAAAGAAAACAAGCCTGATGCCGTCAATCAATTTTCACTCTTCATTGATATTTCTTAATTCAGAATATGAAAGGGTTGTTCATTTTTTCATTTAATAAAGAATAATGGCTTAAGAGCACGAATTTTGAACTTTTAGATGGATGGC
>JAEIFU010003788.1:0-24070 GCA_018904235.1 Lordiphosa stackelbergi | reverse complement strand
GTCTTAAAATAATGCTTACATATAAAATATTTTAATTCGTGATGAAAAATAAAAAAACTGTTCGTAACTGTACAGTTATTTCCATTAAAGAAAAGAATATATTATGTTCAATGTTTTTTAAATAAAAAAAATAAAGGGAAGCTAACTTCGGCTCGACCGAAGTTTACATACCCTTGGAGCATGAAATATACCTGCCAGTTTTTTATATGGCAGCTATACGATATATTCATCCGATTTTTACCAAACTCTCCAAAATTATGTTGAAACACATAATATTCATAACTGGAAAGAATAAAAACGCTACCATTGAAAACAAACAAGTTTTTCTCACTAGAACTATTTTTTCGGCCGATCGTTCCTATGGCAGCTATATGCAATAGTCCGATTTGGATCAAACTTCACAGAATTGTGTGTTAGCATATATCAGTAACGAGTTTGGGAGCGATAGCATTAAAAACAAAAAAGTTTTTCATACTAAGACTTTTTTTCTATCTTTTGTATGGCAGCTATACTATAAAGTTGCCCGATTTTCATAAAATTTGTTGAAATTATGTGTAAGAATAGGGAATTTATGAATACGAGGTTTGGGAGCGATAGCATTGAAAACAAAAAAGTTTTTCTCACTAAAACTACTTTTTCCAACGATCATTCCTATGGCAGCTATATGCTATAGTCATCAGACCGACAAATGTGCAGCGTATTTGTACCAAAAGACTTCGTGCAAAGATTGGTTACGATAGATTTAAAACTAACGGAGGAGATAGCATAGAAACAGACGGACATGGCTATATCAACTCTAGACGTCATGCTGATCAAGAATATACATTGGGGAGAGTGGGGGTTGTGATCATAGTTTTGTTTTTCGAACATAACTCATGTTTTATACCCTTGCAAGACCGCCTATAAACATATAATTCTTGACAGGGTGACGAGTTGAGTCGATTGAGCTTTGTCCGCCCGTCTGTCCGTCCGTCTGTCTGTTTCACAAACTAGTCTCTTTTACTTCGAGCTACTAAACTTTGCACAGAGTCTTCTTTTTTGCACACTGCCAATATGTCGGAACCGACCGGATCGGATGACTATATCTTATAACTGCCATAGGAATATCGGTCGAAAAGGGTTTTTTGGAAACATTTTTTGTTTTTAATGTTAACGTGTCTCACTTCAGTGACTTACTTGCTTTTACAAAGATTTGGAAGTTTATGTCAAAATCGGATGACTATATCCTTTAGCTGCCATAGGAACTATCGGTCGAAAAGTGGGTTTTTAGAAAAAAATTTTTTGGTTTTAATGTTAACGTGTCTCACTTCAGCAATTATTAATATTTACGCTTTTACATGATTTGGAAGTTTTTGTCAAAATCGGATGACTATATCTTATAGCTGTCATAGGAACTATCGGTCGAAAAGTGGGTTTTGTTTAGAAAAATAGTTTGTTTTAATGCTGGCGTTCTTAAACTCTGATGTATTAAAACATTTGCAAGGGTATAAAAACTTCGGCAAAGACGAAGTTAGCTTGGCCTTCTCGTTTTATTTCATATTGAAAAAAAAGTGATTTTTTGACATTTCGAAAATTTGTGGGGGGTTGTGAGCCACCCATCTAAAAGTTCAAAATTCGTGTTTTTAAGCCATTATTCTTTATTAAATGAAAAGATGAACAATTTTTCTCATATTCTGAATTTAGAAATATCAATGGAAGAGTGCAAATTGATTGACGGCATCAGTTTTTATACCCGTTACTCGTAGAGTAAAAAGGGTATACTAAAGTCGTGCAAATGTATGTAACAGGCAGAAGGAATCATTTCCGACCATATAAAGTATATATATTCTTGATCAGCATCAACAGCCGAGTCGATTTAGCCTTGTCCGTCTGTCCGTCCGTCCGTCCGTCCGTCTGTATGAACACCTAGATCTCAGAGATGGTAAGAGATAGAGGTTTGACATGGTTGGGACAAATGCTTCTTTTATTTGCACGCAGATCAAGTTTGTTTCAAATTTTGGCCACGCCCCTTCCCGCCCCCGCAATTTGGAAAAAACGTTATATCTCCTACAGTTTTAAAGATTGACGATTAGAGATAGTTAGTAATTAGCAAAATGAATCGATTTGCCGAAAAAAGAATCAAATGAACGGTTCTCAAGTTATGAGCAAAAAAGTGAACCAAGCCCCTCCGCTACCACCCCTCCCACCCTAAAAAAATGTTGCATACTTTTTGGATGGTCACACTAAGGATCGCTGGAACACTGTTAAACATGTTTTTTCATGAGTAACGGGTATAACGAAGTCGGTTAGAGCCGACTTTAACTTACGCTCTCGTTTTCTTTTATATACGAGCACTTTTTGCTTGTGGCTGTTCTTTTGTTTGCCTTTTTTAATGTTTTTTTTTACTTCTTTGGAGAGTTTTTCCTCTGTTTTATTGCGCGTCAATGCAATATTCTCTTTGAAAGTAGAACCGACTTTTTTTCAAAGTGGCTCACAACCCCCCATATCTCACTTTTTTTTGGTGACGTCACATAACCAAAAAGAAATTGTTACAAAAAAAAACATATTTCTATCAAAATGGCAATTGACCAAAGATATTTCCCTCATACTTACTTTTGTCATTACGAAAAAAATTTTGTATAATATTCACAAGTCAAAAATGAAAAAAAAACTTTTTCTTTGGAAAAAAAAGTCGAGTTCTGGTTCACGAACTTAAAGAAGGTGTAGACTGATAGGTTGCTTGCCAAAAGTTAGGTAATAAGAAGGGAGACACATGACATAAACAAAAAGTTTAAATATATTTTTTTTTTGAGCGGCTCAGAACTCCCCATTCTCCCCTACTTTATGTGGTTGGAGATGCTTCCTTCTGTGCGTTACAAACATCCGGACAATTTTAATATACCCTCTCCAAAGGTATAATTAATTTGCTTAAAAATGACATCGGTGCACTTTGTTGAACTATCGGAGAATTCAGAAAACCTGAAACCTATATTAGTCAATTCAGGATAATTATTCTCTTCGTTACTTAACTTCATGTTATCGATCATAATCTACCTCTACCTCTTATGCGGCAATGGACCTTACTATGAATTTGCTCTTGCAAAAAACTCAATTCAATAAAAAGGGGATTTAAAAATAATGGAAAATAATGAAAAGATAATGGTTAGCAGCGCTTCATTAAGGCTTTCTTAAATGTGGGGATATTGCACTAATCCTGCCCCGTCCCGGTTCCGAAAACGTCCCACGTTACGATCCCAACCAACAATTTTGTTTGACAGATTGTATTGAATCTGTCTAAACACATGCAGCAAAATTGTTTCGAATATAAATATATATGGGCATTTCCGCGGGTCGCGAACGTACGTTCGTATGCTTTTTATGTATGTATGTTGTGTAAAAAGACAGGAAACAAAAATTATTCCTACTTTTTTTTTGCGATTTGATGGCATTTTGTTAGCTTTGTGTTTAGTGCAAAAGACGGGGTTTATCGAGTTTTAGATTTCATAATGATAGCAATAAGCATGTGGTCGCGAACGTACGCGATGTAGAAGTCGACTTTGGCTTAATCTAGTGAAATGCAAAAGTCTGCGAAATGGAACGGAATATTCTAAAGCGATTAATTTATTATAAAAGAGGATTAATGTAGCTTTCTATTGAGTATTTACACAGAAAAATATCTCTATTGGTTTTTTATAATTGAATTAATTACCGGTCGCGAACGTACGGGTAGCGAACGTACGCTTAAAAAATAGATGAAAAGCAAAATAAAAATAACCGTTAATCGAATTTTGTATGCTTTTTTTCTTCTTTTTATTTGTAAAATAATTAAATATCAAAATGACATTTAATTATATTTTTCGGTCCAGGTTGACCATTTGGCGGAAATGCCCATAAATAAAAGAGTTCAACCTGACTAATTGACTGACTGACTGGTGACCGTCGCACAGCCTAAACCATAAAAGATAGGAAAATGAGATTTTCACAGTAGTTTTATCTTGAGCTGAAAGTGAGTACTAAGAACGGATTTTGGAAAATTCTGTCGGTAAATGTGAAACTTTTTTGTTTTTCCTCCGATCAACTTCAAACTCATTTTCAAAGATCTATATTAAAATTCAACAACAACTCCATACCAATCTTCCGGAAAATTCAAGGTTGTATGGGCGAAACTTTAGTTGCCAGCGATTTGCTCCAAACTTATTTTCAAAGTTATACATAATAAAATATAGGAAACGTGACTTTAAAATTTTGGAAAATCTATCCATTAAGTCGGAAAATTCACGGAAAACTGTTGTATGGAACTTTTTTGTTTATTATCCGATCAGATTCAAACTCATTTTCAAAGACCTATATGAAAATTCAACAACAACTGTGTACCAATTTTCCGGAAAATCCCACCCGGAAAAGTCGGAAAAGCGTCGGAAAAGGTTGTATGGTAAAATTATTTTTTCATCATAGGAAGAAAAATAATTCGACACGTGTTTTCCGGATTTTGAAAAACCAGCCCACGAGGAAAATGGCCGGAAAATTCTGTATGCAAAAAACTATTTTTCATCCGATTGGCTTAAAACTCGGTTTGGAAGTACAGTAAGTGAACTAAAATGAGATGTGATTTTCCGATGTTGGAAAATTTGACCCAATGGTCGGAAAATTCCAGGAAAACTCTGCATGTAAAAAACTATTTTTCACCCGATTGACTTGAAACTCGGTTTGAAGGCATAGATTACGAAATAATTTGTGATTGCATTTTCTGATGTTGGAAATACCGCGGGGAAGTGGGAGAATAGTGGGCGGGAGTGGGTGGTTGGTGGGAGGGATGTGGGTGAAAAGTGGGTGGGATGTGGGCGGTTAGTGGGTGGGATGTAGGTGGGATGTGGGAGAGATGTGGGTGGAAAGTAGGTGGGAAGTGGGTGGAAGTTGTGTAAGATGGGATGGGGTGGTAATAACTCAGCAGCAAAGTCGTATCGGTGAAAAAGCAAAGTTTTACAACGTTGATTTCAAGCCTTCGTATGTAAGATTCAATTTTTGGGCTCTACAGAGGAAAATTTATTTAAAATTTTTTTTTTCAAATTTGGTGAATATTTCACTCTTACGATTCACTTCAAACTGATTCTGATATTGGTTCTATACTGTTCAAGGCGCAGCGAAGCGCGACGGGCTTTATGATAGTATCTTATAAATGAGACCAGTAGTAATTTTCAAGTTCAAATTCCGTTCAAGTACATTATGTAAGACCAACTGAAATTTGCTAAATCAATCATTTTGGAACAGTTAATCTGTGCAGCAAATACATTAAAAAAGTTAAACCATTTTTACGGTCAGATTTGCTGTGAATGAAGAGATAAATTCTAGAGATTACCAGAAAAATTTTTTTTGCCCAAGCCTTTTTTGAAAGCTCAAATAGTAAAGTATTTTTGAGATATTTTTCACATTTTTCGAACGACGAGTTGAGATCACGCAAGTCGAACTGTCCCCGAAAATTGGGTTTTCCGTATTGTTTTTGAATTTTACTTATAACTAGGTCATTAACCGCGATTTTTTTAGTTTTCGAATCAACATTTTTAAAGAAAAATGCAAAATTTTACTTACGTATATTACTAAACGTAGCTCATTTGCAAAATCATTTCATGAAATGGGTCCGAAAGTGCGTGCATAAATAACATGCCAGGAATGCTCGTATGGCCTGTATCATCGACATCGTTCCCTATGCCTCCACTTTAGAAGACTCTGCATTAAAAAATATTTTAATTTTCTCCATTGCAATAAGCTTAATTTGCCCTTCGTTTACAATAGAACAGCTGATTGCTGTTAAAATCCAGAGAAGCTGCTAACTAAAGTTGAAGGGGTGCTGCATTGGTGAATTTGTGATAAAAAGATGTATAAACAGGAACCAATTTGACTTTGCAAATTAAAAAACTTATGAATTTCATAGCATAAACGTACTATATGAATATAGTTCTTAAATGCAACAAGAAAATATGTGCTAAGCCGAATACGTGAAACTTTCAAACTTTTCTTTGGTAGATTTAAGTTAATTTTACACACCAGATATTTTTATGAGTAGATATTTGGTTTTTCATCTCCTAACAGCCAAGCCAAGCTTTTTTCAATCAAAAGATTATGTTTTGTTTTATGAACATACGAATTCAAAATTTTAATGTATATCTTCGCTTTAAATGATCGCTTAAAATGAGCGCTAAAATCAAACCAATTGGGCGTGGTGTTATATAAGCTGCTACAACCAGGTGAATTTATCACAGGGCAACTCTACTGAACTCAATTGATGCGTATGAGCGGAGCATTGAAGCAAAACGGGCCAAAATACGAGCAAAGGCACAACACGGTTATTTTGCATACTCGCGTTAAAAGTCGGTAGCATACAATAGCGTGTTAGCGGTCCATATCGTTCTATCGAAACAAAATTGGCAGCCAAACACTGCTCAACTCTACTTTTACAATATTGGATACTAATATCGGTATGGCATTTGCAAGAGCATTTAATCGTCTCGCCAACTGAGTAAAACTTAATGGAATTCTTGCAACGTTTAATTTTAATGGTACAAAACGTTTTTATTGTAGTCTACTTTTAAGCACCTCTCGCCTGCTGCTATAGCACACTTTCCTTATAACACGTGCAGTCCTTTATCTTTCCACTTCAAGAGCTCCTGCTGCTAGCACCCGATCAATGAATTTCTTGTTAACAAAATGTTCCCCAAACAATTTTGGAAAATTTTTGACACCAAACAAAGAACACAGTACCGGCAGAACAACTTTCATCTGTGCTATCCTCTTTTTTAAGAGTCCTGCAACTCGACTCCAAATTTATATGCAATCATATTTACAACCAGCTATGCGTTGTCCATGCTTTCAGGGTCATTAGATCTCATTTCATAAACTGCAATTGGTTATCCCTCTTTAAGGACTTCACATCGGCAGCCATCTAATTGTCCTTTACTGGGTATTCTGGGTATGTGAAAGTGAAATCACGCGCTAACAATTGAAAGGATTCATTAATAAAATGTTTAATAGCATATCCATATCTCTGTCGAGTAGCAGCAGCAGCCGCCGTATGTCCTTTTGTGCTGCTCCTGTTCGCCTAACCCAACCCCAACCCTAAACGAAAAGCGGCGTAAAATGTTTTACGCTTCGTTGCATTGAAATTCATTTGAAAACGATTTTTCTTTCAGGCCACTTACACAAAACACAACACAACACACACACACAGACACGCACACAGTCACAGCGAAGTGAAGTTAATTTATTAGACATTTTGTACGCATTAAATGCCAGAAGGACATCATCATCATCGAGGCAGTCTATTAAATGTGTGTTCGGCCCATTGTCTGACTCGAGTGCCTGGCTCATGAAGTGGTTGTTATTTGTTTGTCTGACTGACTTTGGATCAGGATCAGCATCGGCCTCGAAGGATCGCCAGATTGCCGGGCGATCCGACTGCGGCTGTCGCTTTTTACCGCTGCCATGCATCTTTGTCACATTTAATTTCTGGTTAATTGTGAAAATATTTATACTCATTTGTGCATTTTGCACCTTTTGCCGTCCAACCCCTCTCTGCTCTGGCCATGGGGGTTGGCCGAGGCACAGGGACTTGATTGCCCAAAAGCAATTTCTACATAGAAGTCATTAGGGGTTACTAAAGTGGCGATGAATTTCCAAATTTCAACTTGATTTATAACAGACTGCCGAGGCCAAACGGCAAGAATGGCGTTTTTATAATGAATTCCATTTAAATTAACATTGAAATTTATTGGGCATTTAAACTGAGGGTAGTTGGGTGCTCCTTGCTGTTTTTGTCTGTTTCCATCTTCAAGATTGTCTAGTGGAGATAAGTGAGGAGGCTGGATTCGCGGCTTGAGCTGCTGGTCAGGCATGAAATAAAGTGAAAATTATGGAAAATAAATGAAATGACAATCAAACAATTGAAAAGCCAAGCGGAAAAGGTTGTGGGAAAACAATAAGGACAATCAGCTATAATCAGCAAGCATCAGCATAGTTTTGGCACCCAATTATTGGCACATTTCAAAATAACACCAAGTGGAAAGTTGTTTGATTTTAACAGTCTAAGGTTTAACTCACTTGTCCGTTAATATTACTTTAGTGATAGCAGAATCCCTTAGAAAAATAATGTTCCATACTTTAAGTAAGTGAACGATTTAGGGATATCGAGTTTGTTTCGAGACTATTTGTCCATCGTTAGCCACTACTTCTTTCCATCTCACTGGCAATTTTCGAAAAAACGATGCGACTTTTAATGCGATCCACGAATCGATCCAATTTTGGATCCACATCCGTTATATAAGCTATCTTTTCTACAGTTCCTTTCATATGATCTTCTTTTAAACACATTGTGCATTGCATCTGAAGCGTTCTCTCCAAGACTGCAGACAGGAATCATACAACTATTCATTATTCATTGAGCTCCGTGCACTAAAATCTTGTGAACTACTGATAACTGTTTAAATAGGATTTGTCCGGAAAGTAACAGGACTGATTTTCTTCCCCCGCGACTGTACTTCGGAGCGTGCGCTCAACGACTGGATTCGGTGGAGGGCGTTCCTAGCTTACGCACGATCGGCTGGTCAGTGGTCTCCAACTACCTGGAGAGTCAGGACAGGTATTTTCGCGCGATGTGTTTCTGTGAGTGGTGCAAGCCGGCAAAAAGTACGCGATTAAATTCTGTGTGCAACTCGGTAAATCTGCGACAGAGACGTTTGATATGATCAAGCAGGCTTACCCAGATGTTGCTTTAGCAAGAAGTGGTGTGTTTCGGTGGCACCAGGCCTTTTTGGAAGGCCGGGAAGAGGTCGCCGCTGAAGACCGTGCTGGAAGACCTTCGACTTCGACAAACACCAAAAATGTGACTCGTGTGCGCGAATTTTTAAACTAAGACCGTCAACTATGTGTTCGTTTACTTGCCCAGATGTGCAATTTACCAAAATCTGTGGTTCATAACATTGTGACGGAGCATTTGAACATGCGCAAGGTGTGCGCGAAGGTGGTCCCAAAAATTAACTTGATAAGTGACTTCTTGTGAACTGCTACCTGACCAAGGCCGGCATCCCAACGCTTCCCGCTTCAGCCGCCTTCGAATAATAAGCTTTCCTTACTGGAGCTTCTTCGTCCATCCTGGTGACATGTCCTAACCAGCGCAGCCGCTCTTGCTTTATGCGCTTGACCAGACAGGTGTCCCAATAGAGCTCATACAGTTCGTCATTATTTCGAATGCGGAAATCATCGCCAACTTTTAAAGGTCCATAAATCTTCCGAAGAATCTTTCGTTCACCAATCGCCGCTTCATCCGCTGCTGTCATTGTCCATGCTTCTGCGCCGTATTGCAGGACTGGGATGATAAGCGACTTGTATAGGGCTAATTTTGTTCTTCGCTTGAGGTCTCTGCTCTTGAGCTCCCTACTTGGCCCGTAGTAGCATCGGTTTGCAAGAGTGATCCTTCGTCGGATTTCCAGACTGATGTTGTTGTCGCTGGTTATCGTCGTTCCGAGGTAAACAAAATCCTCTACAACTTTAAAGTTGTATTCTCCCATTGTAACAGATTGTCCAAGACGCAAGGACTTTTTGTCCGCGGATACTAGGTATTTCGTCATGTCCTCATTTACCCCTAAACCCATTAGTTCAGACTGCCTCTCAATCTCTGAAAACGCCCTGCTTACCGCCCGTTCGTTTTTGCCGATAATGTCGATATCATCGGCATATGCGAGTAGCATTAGATCTTTATAAATAAAGGCGCCCGTTCATGGTTCATGAAGAATTTCATGGCAAAGTCTTGTATGCTTTCTAATGCAGTGGAACCTGCACACGCTCATCTAAAAGATCTCGATAATTGTTATTTTACCATTGTTTACAGTAAACTCATATGTGTACCACAGCACCAGAACAAATACAAAAAAAATTCAAAAAGCACTAACCTAAAATAATTCTTAAAAAACATCGAATTATTAAAATTTCATAAAAAAATTTCTTACTCTTGGGTGACACGAACTCGGGGCCCAAGACCTGCAACATGAATTGAACGCCATCTCACCTGCCTTGGCTGCCGCTCGTGCATGTGACAATGCGTCATAAATCTTACTTGTACTGAATCTGCATACCAATAAATTCTTGCACATCGCTTAAATGAGACCACTTGTAATTCCCAAGTTCGAATTCAGTCATATTTAATTTAAATACGACAACTAAAGTTTGCGCAGTAGTTGTACTATTTTAATGGCAACTTTTACTGACGACCCAGTAAACCAAAAAATATCAACAAAATATTTTTACTACTTGTTACATTACTGTTGTAAAAATAACAAAACAACACAAACACAGTAATTTCGCTAGATTTAATATTTGTAGGGGTTATTTTACCAAAAATATACTAAACAAAACAAGAGCACATTACACAGTGCTACAAAATTCAACTTTTTTATAGCCGGCTGTTGGGAAAAATAAATTGCGAAACTAGAGGCATCAGGTAGCAACACTTCATACCCTGCTTTTCTTGAGCACGTCAAGTTCACGTTTAATGGGCACATCAATACTAGCAACACACAGCTTCATCATCTGTTGCTGTTAAGAGAAGATGAAAGCTAAAATTTCTGAAAATTCACCAAATATGAAGGGAGTCACCACAATTGTTGTAACAAATTCCCGCCTCCAATAGACAAGCTGTTAGTACCCTGCCCATAGAGGTATAACTAAAACAAACGAACTAACGGTAGAAAATGAAAAAAAAAAATGGAAACCCACTCGATAGAATTTTTTAAGATTTTAACTATATTGAGATACTAACCAATTAAATGTGTCCTTAAGAGATGGTAACATGCATCGAAAAACCGCGATAGTGGGTACTACATTTGACAGCACCCATTATCGACGCCATATCCTCCGAAGTCATTTGGTACAATACTAAATGGTATAGCTACTATACAAAAGATAGATCTGAAAAAGGTGTTTTTAATGCTATCGCTCCCAAACGTAATACTGATAAATATTATTTGCTACCACATAGTTCTGCCAAGTTTGATCTAAATCGGCTGACTATAGCATATAGCTGCCATAAGAACGATCGGCCGAAAAAGTAGTTCTAGTGAGAAATACTTTTTTGTTTTCAATGGTAGCGTCTTTATACTTTCCATTAATGAGTATTAGCTGCCATATAAAAAATTTGCAGGCTCTAAGGGTAAATAAACTTCGGTCGAGCCGAAGTTAGCTTCCCTCTCATTTTTATTTTGTATTTATTCCGGTGCGCTCGTAAAATCTTGTGCAATTACTCCTTTAAGCTCCAAATTTTAGTATTGAAGACCGAGTCCCACAACATATAAAGCCCCAGCAAAGCTAAGGAAGCAAAATCGAATTAAGAAGTCTGTTGTTAGCTTGGAGGGACAGAACGCTCTTCGGCCCTAAAAGTTTTAAGGGGACAAAGACCAAAAATCCCATTAGGTCCTTCGAGACGTATATTCTGGAAACAATGTTTTATAGAAAGAAATATATCTTGTTCGGGTTATAACTATTCAACAAAAGCTGTGGAACTACAATTTGTACAGGGCGATACCAACACTTTGATTAATTTTGACTTATTTAATAAAAAATCAAGAAGGTTAGGCTATCTTCGTCTGTGAGGAAGTTTTTTTACCCTTGGAATTGCTCCATTTGAAATATCAGAGTTTAATAACGCGAACATAAAAATCAAACATATTTTCTTTTTTTCTTCGTCATCCGAATTCGACCGAATTTGCAAATCTATTTGAAAGCAAACCGATAAAATTGGCAATAATCAAGTAAGAGGCACTCGACTGCCCATACCACAAATTTTGCAAATTTATTAGGAATAATATAATTATGGTAGAATTCAGGCGCGCTAACATTGAAGATATAAGATATAGTCATTCGAACCAAGCAGTTCTAAAAGAAAACTCTGCAGCTTTAAAGCGTAGGGTATGGTTTACGTGGGGCAGACAGTCAGACGGACAAAGCTCATTTGACACAGCTCGGCGCCCTGATCAGAAATTTACATAGTTTATGTGGTCGAAAATAAATATTTCTATGCGTTGAAAACTCCCACAAACTTCTGTGCATGCATTAAACAATCTTCTGTTTTTAAAGCTAGCTCATTCAAAACAAAAAAGAGCTGTAGATATTGGTTCCATCATTGTTAAACTGTCTTGATCTTGAGACTTTAGATTTTAATGTCCATCATTCCGAAATTTTGAATTCTTCGAATCAAATATAGCCTTATCAAATTTCTTGTTAATTCTAATTGTTAATTCGCAATTTTTTCCAAAAAACAAACAAAAAAAATATTCTCTTATCTCTTATTTCACTCATTAGTCGACCCAATTAACTTGAACGGCAAATTCATAAAGATCAATTGCTAGAAACATTGATAACACTTTGACACCGTTTTCAAACGCATTTCGTTTGGCTGCTCCCTGACATGCGATGATTTATTGATGCGGTCAAAACATGTGTTGGAAGTGACAGCTACTTGCGGCATCTGTAACGCCGCCAACGCCTCCGATGCCACCGACGCCGCGTGTGTTCGCCTGTTTTCACGGGAATTGTGTTGTTGCGGTTGCGCCCAACTTGTCTGCCACTAACGATCCTTGCAGCGGCAATCAGTCTGATGCCGTTCCCGTTTCTCCCCCAGCGCCTAGATCTCGTGTTTCCGCCCTCGTGTGAGAATTTCCGCGCTGTAATTGGAGCAGGTTTGTTTGAGCTAAGCGCCGAAGTTGATTGCCTATGCCGCCGTTCCCCTCAGATCTATAATTATCAATTATTTTCAAACAATTAATAAACATTTATAATCATTAACAATTTAGTGCCTTGAACCAGCGGAAGCAGCTGCAAAAGAAGCATTTTGATGGACTCCAATGATAATCGATTGACACAAAAACATGGGTTCATGGGCCCACACAGCATAACAAATGTTCATTAGCAAAAATCTTAACTTAATACTATTTCTTATTACTCAAAAAAAGTAATCATTTCCATACTTTCAGTTCTTCCAGCCAATGCTTTGTCTCACCTTGTCTTTTTAACCAAGTCGCGCTTAATTACTTTCTAGTGTGGACTTTTACTTCCTCTTTCCCATGTCCAACCATCTTATTGAAAAAGGTCCAACTGAATTGTAATCAAATTTATGCGAATGTCGAAAATTTCACACCATTTTCCAACTACTTTGCATGTGCAGATTGTTCCCAGCGCATTTTGTTTTCGACTCCGACTGCGATTTTAATCGCTCGTCATCAGCTGCCCGCTGAGTTGCGTTGGCTGCTCCCGGCAAACAATGGCGGACAGCGCATTTGAATGTCAAACTACGGCCTGTCAGCCATTTTGTGTTGAAAGGATAACAATAATAGTGGCACCAACACACCCAATCTGCGTTGCCCGCCTGACTGAATGTGGATGTTAATAATGGCATTTTGGCAATTGACCAGCATGAATGTGCCCAGTCGAGCCGAGCGGCTGCCTCCGCCCCTGTCCCTGTCCCTCTTCCTAACTGTATAATGGGACGTTAATGCAATTGCCAGTATTACCATTTGCATGCACAACAATAACAATAAATTTGATGAAAATTGCATTTCATAGCATTTCATGCCTTATGTGTTGGCAGTTTGATTTAATTACGTTTGCGATCTCAACGGAAAATGTCAACGAATGAGTCGTAGTTGTTGCTTTCACATAGACAAGCTGCTCGTTTGCATAAGTGTGTAAGCTGTGTGGTGTGTGGAGTGCAAGAGCTTTGAAATCTCACTAATACTTGTAAAACCATGATAATGGTTTAATTAAATTAGAGGGAAGCATATGTGATTCCAGGCAGCTTACATCAACTTGGATATCTATTTAAATTAAACTTAATATTTAACTCTCGGAAACGCATTTTTGTGTGAGTAACATAATGATTCTTCATGTTTCACAAAAAAAAAATGAGAAAATAAATACTTTTGTTATATGTCGTACCGTGATAAGTCTTGTTGACTTTTAGTCTCAAACCGTTACGTCCCAAACTATTGCCGCCTACACAGAAAAAATTTTGTCGTTAAATTCAACCAATTTTGTGTTTAAAATGCTCCAAACTCATAAATGTGAGTTGAACTTAACTTCAGGTACAGTAAAAGTGGCATAACACATAACGTTGTGATGATGGTAGCACATTGGATTTCAACCAGAAATGATGGTCAAATAGTTGATTTTACCGTTGTTTAGAGTAAACTTAAATGTATAAAATTGAGTAATTCTCGTCTATTTACCCGTCTTCATGATATTCAAAACTCTTTATACAATTTTTAAAATTTCGCAATTTTTTGACCGTTTGATCTACCCGTCTATTCTATGTTAATCCGTCTATTTAAACGTCTTTATAACACTCTAAGCTCATATCTAAATTTAGCAAATTTCGAGATTTTTTTGGACCGTGCCATCTACAGCTTCTATTTACCCGTCTTCATGACAATCATTTTAAAATAAAGCAAATTCCGTTTTTTTTTTTTGACCGATTGGCCTGCACCTCTTATTTACCCGTCGAAAATTGCCAACTATTAAATCTTCACGATAATCTAAGCCAGCGTTGCCCAACGACAGCGAGGCCTAGAAGTGAGAGTGTATTGGAGTGCGAAAGTAAAGCACCGTGAATTAACTTCGCATGAAAGTCTAGCCAGCGACTGAAAGGCTTTTTGCACTCTTCCTCTCAGCTTCGGCATGCGTTCGGCTCGTGCATGTGTAAATAGTAAAATGTCTTCCCCCTGGAGGGATCCAGTGGCCGTCGCTGATCTAAACTCATATATAAAATTTGCAAGTTTCGCGGTCTTTTGAACCATTTAAATATATTTAAATTCACCCAGACAACATTGATATGAAATGACAGTCATTTCCACATTTTATCATATCAATTTTGCTCCGATATGACCAACATCAAATTGATTTGTTTCAATCACAAAGGTATTTTCGAAGATATCATTGAGATATTTTTAAGATTATCTGAATCACAGTGCGACTGTTTTTGTGACCTCTTTGAATATCAATCATTGAACTTTTACCAGGCTCGAGCTCAACAAGTTATGGTCATACTCTGTACCAAAGGTACACAGAGTATATTAAACTTGTGCAAAAGTATGTAACAGGGAGAAGGAATCATTTCCGACCCTATAGAGTACATATATTCTTGATCAGCATCAACAGCCGAGTCGATATAGCCATGTCCGTTTGTCCGTCTGTCTGTCCGTGCGTATGAACAAACAGATCTCAGAGATGGTAAGAGATGGAGGTTTGACATGTATGGGACATAAACTTCTTTTACTTGCAGGCAGATTAAGTTTAATTTCAATTTCAGCCACGCACCCTCCCGCCGCCGCAATTTGGAAAAAACGTAATCAGGCCTGTTCTCAATTCCATTTCGGTTTTCGTATAAGCGCTTGTACTTTGAACTTTATGCTAATAAGATTATATGGAAAGTGACATTTATATCTACGGTTACTAGATCCGCTTTCAGTAAAAGTGGAATTGCTCAAGCAGTTGAAACCGACAGCTCAATGCCAAGTGGATTCAATTCGTAGAAAAATAAAGCCTTGATCTAGTAACCACAGATTTCCTCTACACCTTCCATTCAAATTTGTAAGAGTAAAAACGAAAACCGAAGTGGAATTGAGAACAGACCTGAATATCTTCGACAGTTTGATGAATTGGAGATGAATTGTACCTTCCAGAGAAAGTTAGTAATTAAGAAAATGCATCGATCTGGCGAAAAAATAATAAAGATCAGATGATCAAGGTTTGAGAACACAAGTAAGACCGTTGCAGTCGAGTAGCCCGACTTCAATATACCCTGTACAATTGAAAACGAGAGCGTAAGTTAAAGTCGGCTCTAACCGACTTCGATAAACCCGTTACTCATGAAAAACATGTTTAACAGTGCTCCTGCGTTCCTTAGGGTGACCATCCGAAAAGTATGCAACATTTTATTTCTAGGGTGGGAGGGGTGGTAGCAGGGGGCTTGGTTCGCTTTTTTGCTCATAACTTGTGAACCGTTTATCCGATCTTTATCATTTCTTCGGCAAATCGATTCATTTTGCTAATTACTAACTATCTTTAGAAAGTACGAATCGTCTATCTTCAAAACTGTGGGAGATATAACGTTTTTTCCAAATTGCGGGGGCGGGAGGAGGCGTGGCCAAAATTTGAAACAAACTTGATCTGCGTGCAGATAAAAGAAGCATTTGTCCCATACATGTCAAACCTCTATCTTTTACCATCTCTGAGATCGACGGGTTCATACAGACAGACGGACAGACGGACGGACGGACAGACGGACATGCCTAAATCGACTCGGCTGTTGATGCTGATCAAGAATATATATACTTTATAGGGTCGGAAATGTTTCCTTCTTCCTGTTACATACATTTGCACAACTTCATGATCCCCTTTTACCCATTTTTAATGGGTACAGGGTATAAAAAAGACCGTCGACCGGGACAATCGTACGCACTTAAATTTTTAAAAAATATCAAAATTAAACAGATTTTGGTTTACTGGTTTCACTGGAAACCATTCAAATGCCGATTTCGGCGAATCCTGAGGCGATTTTTGCGGTTAATTTTAGAATGTCGTGCATTGTTATCACTTAAAAGTGGGTTTTTGTTCGTCTAACAATAATGAATGGTTTTTTCCATCGGTATATCTATTTGTGCTATAATTCGAAGCAAAAACTTTTAGTAAACTGCATTCACATAGTTTCTCATGGTTTCTTATGCATTCTTGTGTACCCCTTTGTACCATCAGAAAGATTTTAGATAGCAAAAGTACATGAAATCAATAGGAACTTTTATCAAAAAAAAAATAAGAAAACTTAATGCTCGTGAAACCGAATATCTGCAAATGGGTTATAAGTAACTGTAAGATTAGCATACATAGTACATTAGTACATTAGTGAAAAAAGAATTTATAAGTATTCTTTTTCGTAAAAAAATGTAAAATTGGCTATACAGCTCCTCCAGGGGGCCTAGCCAAGCTTCTCTCAATATCTTGGAGTGTGTGCTTTTAAATTTTTCGTACAAGAGAAAGGGACCTACAATTTAACGCCGAATCCGAACGGCAAAGTTTGAGAATTTGCTTTTCATGGCTAGATTACTTCACAGCTGGCGCCAATAGCTGGTGAAGGTGACCGGATGTGTAAAAGCTAATTTCTAAAGGAAAAAAAAACTTTTATTATTAAAAGTTCAGAGGCGGGATCGAACCCACGACCTCCCGCCCAGCAGTCCAGCACCCTAACCGCTGGGCCACAGACGTACTTCCCCAAAAAAACCGTAGACTTCAACTCCGGATCGAAATCTGAAATCGGAACCAGTTTCAAACTGTGCTGAATATATCTTTCACAAGTCTGTATTACTTTTCTGGGTGTTGAAAATGTATGGCTCTGAACAATAGTACTCCGATTCCGATGGTCCAAACATTCATAGGGGGGTGTCCAGGAAATCTCCAGAGGTTTTGGTCTCGGCTGGTTTGCAAAACACTCGAAAAATCCGTCGGTGAGCCAGAACTTCAAGAGATTACATTTTCTTTTTTGAAAATCTAGTTAGAACACAACGTGTTCCAATTACAGTTCCATCTCTAAAAGCAGGTCTGCATCTCTCTCATAAAAATGTTTATTTTTTATACTCTGTACCCATTAAAAATGGGTAAAAGGGGATCATGAAGTTGTGCAAATGTATGTAACAGGGAGAAGAAAAAATTTCTGGCCCTATAAAGTATATATATTCTTGATCAGCATCAACAGCCGAGTCGATTTACCCATGTCCGTCTGTCCGTCCGTCCGTCGATCTCAGAGACTATAAGAGATAGAGATACAAATTTTTGCACGTACATAATTTCCCGCCCTTAAACCGCAAAAAAACTTTCAGAGCCACAATTTTAAAGTTACAACATCAGGCCTTAAATCTATCTATTCTGAATAGCACAATGAGATCGAAGCAAAAACACCAAAGTTATTCACCAAACGAATTGATTCAGCTGTTTGTGTCTTAAACTCGGCGCCTCTACCTGTAAAGTTAGCAGCGCTACGAGCTTTCCGATGGGTATGAACGGAAATTTTAGTTTGTCTGAGTTCGACCAAGCGTAGAGGCCTGTCGGAGTTTTACGAAACCGACACCCTTTTTTATATGGAGTTGACACCCAGCTAAAGCGATTTAGTTTGTCTGAGTACTATGCTTTAACTGGAAATTCTTGATTGGGTTAAATGTTTTATGATGCATTTTAAAATTTTAATGCAAATTTAGATATATTCAAATCATATATGTACTTCAAAATTATTAAAACGCAACTTTAAATGATTCAACTAATTAAATAATTTATTCATTTGATGCAGTGGCCCGTAAAACACACATGCTTATTTTGGCATTGCATGCGTGTGCTTAAACACGCGAGAGCGCTCTTATTTAACACTTGTTTGTTGTTGCAAAGAAGAGGAGCGCTCTCAGTTATCACTTTTTTGTTGTTGCAAAAGAGAGTAGTGTAAGCTCGTACACTGTCGGTGTATCGACGTCGCAACATCGACTGCTACAGAGGATAGACAGAGGATAATGTTGTTTACGTATCCAAAATTAGTTTGGATTTGAATTCTGCAATATCTTTTAACAAAACACAAGAGATGTTAAATCAACCGAAAGAGATGGTTTTCTGGTGTACAATTAGGTTCCCCAGAACTTATTTCACTGTATCTCCAAATGAGTATGAATAATCTTAAAAAAAGTAAGACGTCGAATTTAAGTCGATTTTTTAGAAAAGTAGAGAACAGACGCCTTGTATAGTTAGTGTTGGTTTCATGTTATTATTAACTATCTCCGGAAATTTGTAGTATGTTGCCAAATTGCAAAAAGAATTAAGTAAGCAGAGTTGCCAAATGTACATTAGTGAGATAGTACATTAAAAACCGATAGTGATTGATATTGAGCCATCGTTTTGGGTTGGTTCTTTTCCTTCACACGAATTTATATCAGTTTTTTCGGTACCTATTTTTAATCCCAACCGCATTAGTTTTGACTTTCAACAATATGAAACCAATTGAAAATATCTTTTAATTACGCTTTCCATTCTCTTTCCTAACAATGCTCTCGATATTTAAGCAGAACTCAGCCAGCTGTTTGGTTCCCCCTACTGATCCTTACCTGGGATATCAATCAAAAAGTGCATCGTGCATGGCCTATAAGCGTATAATGCTATTTGCACTTTGACTTCCAAATTGACTGAGCCCTGGTAACAAAGAGCCCAAATCCTGCTAATCCGCTTGTAGGCCAGGTTTGCCTTTTTGACACTCATCAAACGGCTCAACAACTTCGGGAACTCAAGTGTTGTGTTGTCTTGTATCTTTTGCATATTTCCATAGTTATGGATTGTTTTCCAAATTTCACACACAGCAAATTCTGTTGAAAAGCAACAAAATAGGGAGACTAACAAACAATTGGCCTGTCAGCAGAGCGGGATGTCAAGGGAGCAGCGATTAGAGCGAAGTGCAGTTCATGAAGTGGATGCATTTGCAGCGCATTGTCATCGAGTTCATTATTAAATCATTTTTCCTTCCAAGACGCTTGACACGTGAGCTGGCCACACACACAGAGACAGCTGGACATGACTGGGAATAAAGTGGATTTTCATATGCAGATTTGAACAAGGGACAGCTGCCAATTATGGATATGAAAATGTTCCAATGACGATGTTCCCCTTTGGTTTAATCTTAACATAATTGGCTTGTTGCGCTGGCACAAAAGCCCAAAATAATGAGGGTGCAAAAACTCCCGCACATTGTCAACGGTATTATGAAGCTGGGAGAGTGAGGGTGAGAGATTGTCATAGACAAACGACGATAAACATCTCTGTAATGAGCAAACAGATCGATAGATGAGCATATGCTTCAATTGCAGCTTGTTTGGCAGTTTGCAATGTCAAGGATCTGCCGGTTTATGCGGGCAAATAAACAAAGTCCATTTAATTGTGAACCTTAGAGATTCTAGGGAGGCTGCCGCCAGTTGTTGGACATAAATGTAAACGCCTTCGGGCGACCCAAAACAATTTCCAAATTAAAAACCACTAAAGATGCCGTTGACACGCTTCATATATCAGCCTGCACCTAACTTTTTGTGTTGTTTTCCTGATTTCCGGGAAAACTCAGCCTGGGGTGGAGGCGTTAAGACAATTTCAAACAAAACACTTGGCTGGCTGGCAATTAGATGCGCTTCACTTGAACCTATTTAAAATACAATACAAAAGAGGTGTAAAATTTTTGTATTCCGCAACGGGCAACAAAGCCCGACCACTGATAGGAACAATGGCAGGCAAGGAGGATCAGACAATGGCCATGGTTGGCCATAGTTTTTGCAATTCGAAAGCAAACAACAAACCTGCCTTAAAACAATGCCCCTGCATTGTACCTACCCGTCTCTCTCACACTCCCTTGGCTTATCACATCATATTTGTTTTGCCGCAAGTTCAATAACCCGCCGGGCAGAACCACTTACAAATTTACCAAACTAAGAAAATTATCAACCATATTTTCATTAGACCCGCGGGACCCAGCCCCGGCTTTATCAGCTCAAATTAAAACATAGCCAGGGTAATTACAAAAGGATAACATCGCTGACAGCATCGTCGGCCTTATCAAGACTCTCGGACTCCTCTCCGCCGGCGCAATTGTGGCTGTCGTCTAATCAGCAGGCAGAGCGCCAATAACAGTCGCTTATCGGAACACAGCCATGTAATTATGGACCAGAGATAACCCTTAAGCATCCCCCAAAAGATTTATAGCCTCTGTGCGCTTGACAATTAGCTCCGATAGCGTTCAGCTCTTGCGTTTTCTTTCCAAATTGAAATTGCCCCGTCTAATTTGGTAAGTTATTGTCGAAAGTTCGAAGCCAGCTCCATAATTATCACTTGTTATTGAAATTATTGAAATTATTCAAGCACTTAAAATATGAGTTTGCAGCTGCAGGCATGTCGAAGGCGTAGCCGTGCGGCTGCCCAAACATTTAACGGTAGTTAGTAAGATTAGAGAAAGAAAGTCTACATTCTGGTAAATATTATGCACTGCCAGTCAGTCAGCCAGCTACTTTCTCCATGAAGCGTGCCCAGAACTGGCGCCAGAGGTGGACACTTGTCGCACATTCCGACACGGTCGCTTTCTTTGTGCCTCACATTACAGCGAAGGAAAGGGCGGAGGAGCAGCAGCAGCAGCAGGAGCAGTCCTTTCTCTTATACGGCTCATTAATATGGCTCATATTTTTCACGCCACTGCAAAGGGTTCTGGATGCGCCTAATGAGCTGGTGTCAAAATCAAGTCAAACGATTTCGCAGGAAGAAAAAGAGCCAGAATAAATTATGGGAAAGTGCTGTAAATGGAAGGAAATACATTTGAATCATTATTTTTAGACTCTTTTCTTTTATAGATACCGCAAAATGACATTTGTAAAAGAAAATTTTAAACGTTTCACCTGAAACCCGTCGAACTTTTACTAGTAATATAAAATCTCTTATAAATACTATATAAAAATCTGTGCAATACTTAATCTAAACAGCTGGCTGAGTTCTGCTTAAATATCGCGAGCAATGTTGGGGAAGAGAATTGGTTTCATATTGTTGAAAGTCAAAACTAATGCGGTTGGGACTAAAAATACCAAAATAACTGAAATACATTCGTGTAAAGGGTAAGATCCAACCCTAGGAAGATCAGGAAAGAGCGTTGCAGTCAAGTGAACCGACTCTGAAATACCCTGTATTTCCCAAGCTAAATTGTGTTCAGTACTTAATCCTAGTACGAATAATTCTCAAAAAAAAAATACCTACAAAAACAGTTAAAGGAGGGTCGGGGTGGGGGACTGGCGGGGACCGACCGGGGTGACGTCGGAACATACATATAGCTGCCATAGGAACGATCGGTTGAAAAAGTAGTTCTAGTGAGAAAAACTTTTCTGTTTTCAATGCTTTCGCTTTCAAAACTCGTATTTACGAGATTTCTATGCATATACATAATTTCACCGAGATTTATCGAAATCGGACAACTATATAGTATAGCTGCCATACAAAGGATGGGTCTGAAAAAGGTCTTAGTGAGAAAAAACTTTTTAATGCCATCGCTCCCAAACTTTGTACAGATTAATATTATATACTACTTCACAATTCTGTAAAGTTGAATCCAATTTGGATGACTATAGCATATATCTGACATAGGAACGATCGGTCGAAAAAATTTTTCTAGTGAGAAAAACTTTTTTCTTTGCAATGGTAGCGTCTTTATACTTTCCAGTTTTGAATATTATCTGTTTCAACATAATTTTGTAGAGTTTGATCAAAATCGGACTAATATATCGTATAGCTGCCATAAAAAAAAGTGGCAGGCATATATCATGCTCCAATGGTATATAAACTCCGGTCGAACCGAAATTAGCTTCCCTCTATTTTTATACCCTTGCAAAGGGTATTATAATTTTGCCCCGAAGTTTGCAACGCTTAGAAATATTCATTTCCGACCCTATAAACTAAATATATTCTTGATCAGGACGACGAGCTGAGTCGATTGAGCTTTGTCCGTCCGTCTGTATGTCTGTCCGTCTGTCTGTCTGTTTCTACGCGAACTAGTCTCTCAGTTTTAAAGCTATCGAGCTGAAACTTTGCACAGAGTCTTTTTTACTGCACACTGCTAATATGTCGGAGCCGACCGGATCGGATGACTAAGATGGGCCAACCGAAAAAGGAAATATTGGTTGTTTTTTTTGTATAAATAAAATTTTTTTTTTTAAGTTATCTCGCATCCCCACATATTTTTTTTTTCCTTTTCACTAAAATTTAGATTTTTTGGTCAAAATTGGGTAAATATATTTTAAACCTGTCACAGGAAAAATATGGGTAAAAACGTGGGTTTATTTAAAAAATATTTTTGTTTTATGGTTGGTGTCTTAAAAACTGATGTATTAAAACATTTGCTAAGAATATAAAAAAAACAACAACAAAGTTTTTGGTTCCCCTCTTTTTTTTTTTAATTTGGGGCTTAATAGCTATTTCCACTGGCTTCATTTCTTATCATTTTCATTCCATAACTAAAGACGGTTGTACCTTCGGCGCAGAAAAAAGTCGGCTCCATCCGGTGACCATCCGGAAAGTATGCAACATTTTTTTAGGGTGGGTGGGGTGGGGAGCGGGGGGCTTGATTCCTTTTTTTTTGCTCATAACTTCTGAGAACCGTTCATCCGATTTTTATCATTTCTTCGGCAAATCGATTCATTTTGCTAATTACTAACTATCTCTAGAAAGTACGAATCGTCTATCTTCAAAACTGTGGGAGATATAACGTTTTTTCCAAATTGCGGGGGCGGGAGGGGGCGTGGCCAAAATTTGAAACAAACTTGATCTGCGTGCAGATAAAAGAAGCATTTGTCCCATACATGTCAAACCTCTATCTCTTACCATCTCTGAGATCGACGCGTTCATACAGACAGACGGACGGACGGACGGACGGACAGACGGACAGACGGACATGGCTAAATCGACTCGGCTGTTGATGCTGATCAAGAATATATATACTTTATAGGGTCGGAGATGTTTCCTTCTCCCTGTTACATACATTTGCACAACTTCATTATCCCCTTTTACCCATTTTCAATGGGTACAGGGTATAAAAATGAAGCCGTTTCCATTGACAAATTGTCATCATTTTGACACTTTGACAAAAACAGCTGCTTTGTTTGTTTTAAATAACAGGCGGCACTTTCAAACTTACGTGGACTTTTTGGAATATTTAGCAAAAAAAAAAAGACATACCCCTCAGGACAGCAATTCCTCGTGGCGAACGCATTGCCATCGCCCTAAACTATCAGCAGAAAGCTAAATACACAACTTATTTTTAGTAAATTTTTACCTATTTAAATTTTAAGCAAAATACGCGGCAATTGTCATCATTTTCGAGAAATGATAGAAATGAAAGGCAAAATGAAGTGACAATTCGTATGGAAGAAATGATATCATTTTCTTCATTTCTTAAGTAGGTATAAAACATTATCTTTAAATTATACAGTCCATTAATCGATTACTTTTGCAGAATCTT
>JAEIFU010003787.1:0-24093 GCA_018904235.1 Lordiphosa stackelbergi | reverse complement strand
AACAACGGAAGAGATAAGCTCTTATCTATAGCTGCCGACGGAGCAGAGGATGACGAACTTAATAGAAGCTAATCAGCCATATATAGCCAATTCGCACGACAATACACAAATTATCAAATTGTGTGACAAAAACCTTAAGAATGCGCCAACGAACAAGGTGAAATGTTAAGGAGCGATTGGAGTGGGCGGGGGAGGGGGAAAAGGGGTGTGAAATGCCTGGGCGATTAGCCATGCGCTGTCAAAATGCATTGAAAGCGAAAAACCAGGCAAAAAGGAACACAGACCAAAGGTGCAATGCACGCACACACAATGCCAAAAGTAGCAGGATGAGAAGGTGGTAGGGGTGGAGGAGGAGGAGCAGGCGGAGTAGAAGCAGAGCGCGTTGCAGAGAGAGCGTGAGAGAGAGTGCGATTGCAGAGAGAAGACTGTAAGAGTGTGTGTGGGCGCGTTGTCAATATTTTTTTTTTGTTTTCTTCATTTTGCCGGCAAAGGAAAAGTTCGCTCATTGAACTTGAACTTGCCTGGTGGCAGGAAAAAGGTCCAAACTTACCCCCACCCCACTGATCGGTATTCCAAATTGGCAGGCACTCTTCACTCTCAATTCACTTTACTTCACTTCACTACACTTTTCGCACTTGCTGCTTGCTGCTGCTGTTGTTGTTAAACAATTAAAAATAAATAATAAAAAAAATAACAAAATTTAATTGCCCGCGACACATTTCAAACTGCGTTGGCAGAGCGCGCGCGCGCGCCTTGCAATGGATCTTTTCAGAGAAGCCTACGACAACGACGTCTTCGCGCAACAGACGTCGACGAAGGTTTGCGTTTGCGTTGTTAATTTCGACAACAGCGCCGACTCCGACTCCCGACTGTGGCCGAGTGCGAACTCGAACTGAATCCGAAACGGGCAAAAAAAAACAAAACAACGAAAAGCACCGGCAGCAGCAACATCAGCAGCGAAGAATGAAGCGAAGCAGCAGCAGCAGCAGCAACAGAGGACAGTGTGCGATAATAGCAACAACAACAACAATAACAGCAGCAACAGCAGCAGATGAGAGAACGATTGCGTGCACTGTGGTTAAAGAAGCTAAGAAAATGAGCCCAGATCAGAGATCGGATTGGAAAAGAGAGCAAAGCAGAGCAATTACTCAAAACAGTTAACCCATTGAGTTGACTACTGCCTCAGTAAAAATTGATATATGTATGTGCAAACGTATTTTGCTTAGTTATTTACATTTTGCATTCTTTTCATTGTGACATTATTTTTTACCAAAGGTATTGGATATGAAATTAAAAAATACATAAGCATGTTTATTTAAAACAATTAACTAACAAACAAAAATAATAAAATATAATTTCTTAGAAAAAATTGCTATATGTGCAAATTCTTAAATGTGCGGTATTTTTAATATTTAAATGAAAACTTAACTCTAAATGTGGTCAGTGATATCAGGTAATATACAGATTGGGTTGCCATTATCGTTTTGTAATGCTGGCAACCGCCATGACTGATGAATTAGCCAAGTTTTGTAAAACCACTTAAATAAATATATTCTCACACCTTCACAATTGCTTCTTAAAGCTGCATCAAGTGTGGATTCCTTCCTGGCACCAGTTTGCTTAGAAATGATGCTTCTGAATTCTCAATTGGATCTAGATCCGAAACTAATACCAGCCTATAACGGCGGAATATTACTGGGACCTGATATATACCTTTGTCGGCAGCGTGTATGGATGCTTTCTTGCCAATCAATTGTACCATGGGTTTCGTCCGCGATTGTGATAGCGCTTACTTTCCAGCATCTCTGCACGCATTTGCGTATTGATACGTGAGCCCAAATCAAATTTACCAACTTACCTTTAGCACTAAAGAAAGCCAATACCGGCGGGGCTGTCCATGGTTTTGCGCGCTAGCAGGTCAGTCGGGGATATCATATCTCTACAAATCCATCTGGGCCGGTTCTTCGGTTAAACTATTTTTATTTACTTTACTTAATATAAGGATTCTGTTCTTCGTTCCCAAATTTATTCTTTTCATAAATGGCCGACTGCTCATTCTTGTTATGTTTAGCTTGTGGCGCGGCTTAGAGGTACCTTGGACGGTATCTGAAGATGCAACTCACTTTCGGCAAATTTGCTAGCGAGTCGGCATATTGGTAGACTGGCTCACGACTTATTTTGAGCGCAGCTCATCAATCTAATGGCTGCAAGAGTCCTTCGACCTTGGTGCTCTCACATCCACCGCCCGAATCGCTGATAAAGAAAACTGGAAAAATTATTGGGGGAAGAAGGATCCATAACACAGTAGTATTAAAAGGGTATTGGCGAAATTTGGCAAGCCTGCACCTACAAAACAACGAAAACAAGAGCAATAGACGCATTTACAAAGATTTACTTCCAGGCGGCATATAGTAGACCGACGGTGATTATCTCTGATAGGGGAACGTGTTTCACGTCAGATGAATTTGAGGGCTTTATGCAGAAAATAATATTTGTCACGTGAAAATCATACAGAGGGTCTCCACGGGGGAAATCATGACATTAAGTGGAGAGAATCAGCGGGGAACTTAGGCCCCACTTGATAAGTAAGTTGATTTGATGTTTGAAAAAGATAAAAAATGGGTGAAAGTGCTTACTTTAATGTAGTTCACATATAGACCATGCAGTTCATAGGAGTATTGCTTGGTACAGTGTTATGTTGTTTGGGATAAAAGCAAAGGAAGACGATAGATAGTTTGAAAGGTTGATGAAAACCACCAAGGAGACACAAACATGACTAAGAAAAATACAGAAGAGTAAGAGCAGAGGATGGCACAGAAGAGGGTGCAGGAAATATAATAAAAAATATAGTAGATTCCTAGGCTGACAGACCAATTCTTTATCAGGAGAATTACGTCATGGTAAGTGGATTCTACAGCTGGGAGTATCCAGCAAACCCAATCTCAAATTTAAGTCCATATATGGTGTCCAAAGTTGTAGGCAATGATGAATGCACCTGATAAAGATGTAAGAGGCTTTCATGAACACAAAAGCCTTATCAGAGGGATATGGGCAGTTCAATAATTTAAGACCATGGGTTAGAACCAGATAGAAAACAACAGCAGGAAGATCAATAAGTGATAGCTGAAGTAAGAAAAGAATTTAGATATAACAAATGAAGAAAAAGAGAATAAATGGAAAAATAAAAACTGTGCACTGTAATAGACCAAATGTAACTCAGAAGTATGACAAGGAATAGGAAAAAGTAATGTTAAGATCAACGACTAGAGATCAGGAGATCCTAAAGTCAGGAAAGACCCGAATTGTAATGCAAGTGTTGTTATAGTATAATAGAACTTGGGATAACTGTGCAATGTTAATAATAATAATTAAGTCTTGGTATGAATAGTTTTAAGAGTCCTGTAATCGATAGCGTTAAGTATTACTGCTAATCTGATAGTTTTAAGCATATAAAGATATCGATAAGCCAAGCCAGGAGCATTCTGAGTTGACGCACCAAAGTAACGGCGAACTGCGCTTAAATAAAAACTAAAAATAAAAAGGCCCCAAAGAACTATTATTTAAACCACTCTGGCGCTTTCTCTACTTAGGAGATATTTTTGTGTAAAAACTCGATGAAAGCTACATCAACCCTCTTTATAATAAATTAATCGCTTTAGAATATTCCGTTCCATTACGTAGATTTTGCATTTCACTAGATTAAAGCTAAGTCGACTATTTCGCGTAAACGTTGCGACCTCAGCAGTATTTTAATGCCTATCGCCTGAAATCTAAAACTCAACTAAACCCGTCTTTGCAATAAGCTGGAAACTAACAAAATGTATCAAATCTCAAAAAAAACAGGTGGGGATAATTTTTATTTCCTGTCAAAAAAGAACAAATAAGTACATCAAGAAAGCATGCAGAACATTACACATTTCGCTACCCGCAAATGTATATATAAATTTATACCCATTTTAAACAAGCTGACCCAAAAAATTATTTCTGGTGCCTCCCCAGTCATATAGGTCCTTCAGTTTAAATAGAATTTGTGTAATTTTTTTTTTGGCCATAACTGTTATTTGCAGTCCCTGTGGTTTTTATTCGGGCGGTTAAATATTATATTCCGGAAAAACAGAAGATGTACATTAGACTATTTATAAAATAGACTTCAAAAATACCGGGCGGAAAAAAAGATTCGTTTTGGTCCCAATAGATATGAAAAAGATTAGCAGCGATCAGGCTTCATTTAAAACCAAATCAAGAAAATTTAAATGCTTATGGAAAATAGGGGATGAGTTTCAGATTTAATCTCTAAAAATTAAAAAATTTTATTTATTAATTCTTTTTATATCATTTTTGAGGAGATATCAAAACAACATTAATGAAATAAGTCACTATTTTGAGCGTAAACTTAGCCAGAGATATATAAAAAGAGTCAAATTTTCCATTTTTTGTATTTTTTTTTCTGAAAAACAAATAATGCAATAGCCGATTTATATAGTTCTTTATTAAACTTACAGCTCGAAATATCCAACAAAAATATTTAAAAATGTTTCTTTAGTATTCACCAAGGATTTAAAAAGAAATTAACACTTAAGCAAAATTAAAAATTTTAAGTTAAATTGAAACTCATCTCAAAAAAAAAAATTTTTTTTTTTTAAGATTACTGATTTGATATGATTCTGACCAAGTCCTACGCTCGAAATATCAACAAAAATATGGGGAGTACGGTTATAGGTATTCCCCTTAAAAAGGATTTAAGAGAAAAACCACTTAAAATTTTTTCATTGCAAATTTAATCCGATCTCATGTATACTAACGTATATTTAAATTTTGGTTTTGGGGCGAGAACGTCCACGCTAAATGTAGTCCGATCGCAGCCAAACTTGTTTTTATTTCAGTGGGACAAAACAATAATAGTTTTGCCGCCCGTGCAAAAAAAATCGGAATCTCCTTATATATATACAGAGTTGCCACGTGAGAATCATATGGCAGTTTTCGTATAAACGCCCCAGTTTTAATATGGCTTGCTCGAATGTATGTGAAGTGGCTTTCGCTTCCTTCTACTGGATCTGATTGGTAGATTTTGAGCGATTCGGAATCAACTAATCAAATCTGCGGCTTTGTGTAGTCAGTTTCAAATCGCTTTAATTTTACCATCTGATCTGAAATTAGGCGATACGATAACCACTTCATCGTCGAACGGTTTTACTAATAAAATACAAGCGTTTATGCGAAAATCGCTAATTGATGGCACCCCCATAACTCAAAATTCTTCGAAAAAATAAAAAGAATTTGAAAGAATTTACCCTTTTTATATAAAAAATTTGCAAAGTTCATATACAAATGAGCTTAGATTTTCATAAAGACGTTTAAATAAACGGTTAAATAGACAGGTAAATACGAAATCGAACGGTCTTAAATTTCACTAAATTGTACAAATTGTATTATAAGTTTTGAACAAGGCTGCAAACCTGTAAAATTGTGCTCAAGGTTCGGTCCGAGGATTCGAAGCCTTTGTAAAGTGTAAGGTTCGGTTCACGGACCAATTCCTGTACCTATTGAACCTAAGGTTTTGGTTCGAGTCTGGATACATTGTTGACCGATTTTGCTCCTGCATTAAGCAATTTTTTGATCAGAAAAAGTCAAATGTACCTTCTATTCTTATTGTTATCATTCATAGGCCCACAAAAAGTGTCAGATCCTTAAAGAAGAGCCTGAAAAAAAGATGAGCACAAACCTTGCCAAAAAAAGGTTAAGATGAAGGGAAGAAAGAGTGGATGAAAGAGTTGATGAAAGAGGCAGGAAAGAGGGGGGAGAGGGTACAAAGAGGAGGAAAATGGGGAAAAAGGGGGAGAAGAGGGACGGGAAAGAAGTGATGCAAGAGGTGATGAAAGAAGTGATAAAAGAGGCGATGAAAGGGGCGATGAAAACAGGGATGAAAGTGGTGATGAATGAAAGGGGCGATGAAAGAGCGGGCGATGAAAGTGGTACTAAAAGAGGTTGTGAAAGAGATGATGAAAGAGGTGATGAAAACAGGGATGAAAGAGGTGATGAAAGAAATAATGAAAGAGATGACAGGGATGAAAGAGGTGAGGAAAGAAGTGATGAAAGAGGCGATGAAAAAGAGGAAAAAAAAGAAATGATGAAAGAAGGTATAAAAGAGCGATGAAAGAGTTGATGAAAGAAGGAATGAAAGAGGTGAGGAAAGAAGCGATGAAAGAGGTGACGAAAGAGGTTATGAAAGAGGTGAGGAAAGAAGTGATAAAAGAGGTGATGAAAGAAGTGATGAAGGAGGTGATGAAAGAGGTGATGAAAGAGGTTATGAAATAAATGATGAAAGAGGTGAGGAGAGAAATGATGAAAGTGTTGATGAAAACAGGGATGACAGAGATGATGAAACAAGCGATCAAAGAGCCGATGAAAGAGGTTATGAAAGAAATAATGAAAGAGGTGAGGAAAGAAGCGATGAAAGAGCCAATGAAAGAGGTTATGAAAGAAATAATGAAAGAGGTGAGGAAAGAAGCGATGAAAGAGGTGATGAAAGAAGTAATGAAAGAGGTGATGAAAGGGGTAATGAGAGGTGATGAAGAGGTGATGAAAGAGGTGATAAAGGGGTGATGAAAGTGGTGATGAAAGAGCTGGCGAAAGAGGCGATGAAAGAGGTGATGAAAGAGCAAATGATAGAGATAATGAAAGAGGCATTGAAAAAGGTAAAAAAGAGGCAATAAAAGAAGGTGATGAAAGAGGTGCTGAATGAGGAAATGAAAGAGGTGATGAAAGAGGGGATCATAGTGGGGGAAAGAGGTGAATCAGTAATTAAGCAGTGAATAAACAGTGACAAAACAGTGACTAAAGAGTGATTAAAACATTGATTAAAAAGTGTCTATTCTGTGACTTAACAGTGACTAAACAGTGACTAAAACAGTGACTAAACAGTGATAAATCAGTGACTAAACAGTGACTTAACAGTGCCTAAACAATTCCTTAACAGTAAGGGACCGAGGGGGGAACAGTGGGGGAAGAGAGGGTCTTACAGTATTTCTATTGTTTGTATTATCAAAATTAAGAGTAATTTTCTGCCTGTTATGAATCCCCCTTAAGCTTCTTACAGCATTCGATGACCTTCATCTGCATTTTCTTCAAGTAAACTTTGTTTTGTACGCACAAGAGCTGACATATTTAGAGCTCACAAAAACTATGTTGTTTACACTTCAGCGAAACGACTCTTACTGAAAAAGAAATCTTAATGACGAGGCTTCAAAATAAATTAATACATGTGACGCCATCTCTTAAGAATCCAGGTAATAATAAATGAAAATCTAGTTAGCAGCTCCCACATAATACTCCAAGATTCCCTACAATGGTCTAGGATTCCAATGGTGGAGCTTTTAGTGGCATCCCCTTAATGACCTATTCTTGCACAAATTTAACCTGGCATTTTAGAAGAAGTCTGCCAAACACCGCTGTAAATGATACCTGATTGCAGTTTGAGCTAAATGCAGCACAGCCCATTCCAAGTGCAAAGTGGCTGGGCCGGCCCAGCATAGAAAGTTCGTTAGGCGTAATAAGCAAGTCACGTCTAAAACCAGATTCAGTTTTTGTGTATTACGCACGTTTACTGGGTCAAAACCGTGGGGTCATTAAAATAACAGCTGATTACAAAAGACCCAAGCTGCAGTTGCTCTTTTGATTAGCTCTTGCTACTCCCTTCTTGCTTCTCATCATTTTCGAACAATTGTCATTATATCGTGTCGTCGATCTCATTCGCAAAATTATCTTTTGTTTGCAAAATTGTAATTGTTTTCCATGGGCCACAGCGAAGAAAACCGAAACAAGTTGCCAAGTGTTTTGTTTTTTTTTTTTTTTGTAACCGTTAATGGTTTTTCTGTTTACATTTGAACGCTGCTGCGCGTCCCCAAAAGCGGGGCGTGTTCTTTGTTTTGATTTCTGTATGAAATTTGTTTTTTTTTTATTATATATTTTTTGTTGCTTTCTGCCCCAGTAGCAAAGCATTGAACTATGCTGAGTCTCGGGTTCTCTGACTCTATGTGCCTCAATTGGGAACCCGGTTTTCTAGTCTCGATGTGAGTGTGTGGGTTGTCAGTGCGATTGTCATTAAATAGTTTGCTTCGAGTTTTTGTTTTATTTTTAACAATAAAACATCAACAAATTACACAAAAAACTGTTCAATTAGCAGTTTGTAAACATTAAAGTAGAGAGGAGCTTGGACACTGACGACGCTGATGTATACCCTAGCAATAGCTAAATTCACAAGCGACAAGCGTCGTGTCAGTCAGATCTTGTTAGAACTCGTTGGGAACTGTAGCGAATGATGAAGTAGTTGGGTTTTATTTGTTATGAACAAAAAAATTATCGTTATAGATCAACCCTTTATAAGGCCCAACATTAACAAATGAACAGTGTTACCAGCCGAAAGTTGTGGGTATGATGAAGTGAAGTTAAGGATTCAAAATGATGTCACCCGATGGTGACATATTATCAACGCCCAGCCTAAACGGCTTATCGTACAGGATTGAGATTTGGCATAGACCTTCGTTTAGTCATGTAGGCGCGCACTAAGAAAAAAAATTTGAAAAATTTTACCCGGAAAAGTGTCGGAAAAGTTTGTATGGAAAAAATTTTATTTTTCATTCGATTGACTTGAAACTTGGTTTGTAAGTATAGTACGCGAAATGATTCGGAAATTCGTTGTAAGGGTAGAATAAAAATAATTTGAAATGTGATTTTTTTCAATGTCGGAAAAATGATGTGCGCAGTGAAGCGGACGGGTTATTGCTAGTAATTATATATTATATATAAAATAATAATTACAAAATTGATTTTAAAAATGTATTATAAAAACCAGAGATTAAAACCGAAACGAATAACGGTTTGGGTTACGGTTATTGTTTTCACCGATCGTTTTTTTCCGGTCACGGTTATATTACGGTTGTGGAATATCGGTTACGGTACTGGTTACGGTTATTAACCTCATTCTGTTTCGGGTTTGGGTTACGGTTACGGTTACTAGTATAAAATATCAATTTGACAATTCATGCAGACAAAAGTGGGGACTCAACATAAATTCTACATCTGAAAACGAACGCTCCACACTGATTTGTGTGGGTGGTACTGCTAGCAAAACTTTTGATAATTTAAAAAGATCAGGAAATATTGTTTAATTTTTCCCACCGTTCCAATATGTGTACTCTGTCAAGCCATATTTTTTCTTTTAGAAACACATTTTTAACGAAGACGTCAGATTATTTTTAATCAGAACTGTTGGAAATTTCCGACCAACTTGGACTTGGACTGTTTTCCCCTAATAATTCAATCAAATTATGGTTATACAACAATTTAGTACAGTTAATTTTCTGCTCGGCAGATAAGGACTCATTATGTCTCGGATCCAGAAATATTGCTCATAGGTTAGCATCATTTTCGAACAGAAATGGTTCTCTAAACTCCAATTCGTGAGACTAAAGTTTGGTCAATGCTGAGTTGTTTTTGATTTCAAATTAACCTTGAATCCAGATAGAACCTAAGGTTACAGAAAAAATCAGAATTATCGGATGCCAAATTTGAGCCGAAGTCGTACATTTATTAAACTAGCCAGCATATATGGTAAGACGAGGAGGGTAAAGATTTTGGTTAGCTGCACTCACTCTTTCTCGTTCGCTCTCTTTTCTTTGTGGCCGTCAGCAATAGTGCGGCGCAATGTATGCATGTAAAATGTTCATTGTGCATACATCAAATTTACTTCAGAGCCGGCCATGCGTAACTGAGTGTCAGAGAGAGAAGGGCATATTTTTCTGTCTTCTCCATTTGGCTTGCCCAGGTCTAGACCAGAGCCGGCCAGCCATAGCTACCAGGGACCGAAGTCATTCATGTTTTTATGCAAACGCGAGCCGAACTTATGGGTTGTGTTAATCGATAAACACAGAAATTGCATGAAAGTTGTAGGAAACTGCGTCTGGAGAGAGGCTCGCTTGCTCACTTATACAAGCACACTTTTCTGTCCTCTACATTCTCCCGGCACTGATTTACATTTTTATCGAAATTTGTATTAGTAAAGGAAAACCGAAATTAACACTTAAATTTGTTTCTGTTTCGGTTTTGATAACCGGTTATGGTAATAAAGGTTATATTTTTACGGTTATAAGAAACAATTTTTTTCGGTTACGGTTACGGTTTCGGTTACAAATTTTAAAGTGTTTTTTGCGGTTAAGGGTTACGGTTTCGGTTACGGTTTTAATCTCTGATAAAAACTAATTTTATGAACAATAAACAAAATTTATGTGTGCATCAGAAGTTAAACCTATACCTTAATTTTCTACACATTTTGAACAGCATTTTAATGCAAACACAGGGGAAGCTGCAGGTGCACTGTTCCGCATGTTATAAGCAGGGAATCAAACCGCAACCTCATTAAACTCAGAACCGGAACTGATATTTTTAGAACCGCAAAGACCGAAAAGAATCTAAACCCTGTACCGGTACAGTTTCGGTTCTGGGATATGTTTTTGTTTTTTAATTTCCTTAGCTGCTGCCAATTTTGCCATCGCACAATGGTCCCAAAGTCGATTTTTTTGGCATAAAGTCTAATTATAAAGATTTCTGCAGGAAATTTGATTTATACTCATATTTCGGGCCCTCAAGGCGACTTACAAAGATTCGTTTAATTTAGACTTTTATTTTATATAGCTGCCATATAAACGATCTGACCGATTTTCACTAACTTTGTTGTTTTTCAAACTATTGAACTGAAATTCAGTTTATTTACGTATTTTAGACTCCCAAGGTGTCCTACCAAATTTGGTTCAATTTGGACTATTATTTCATATAGCTGCCATATAAACGATCTGGCCGATTTTCACTAACTTTGTTGTTTTTCAAACTATTTAAGCAGTGTCCTACCAAATTTGGTTAAATTTGGACTATTATTTCATATAGCTGCCATATAACCAGGCCGAGCTAGCATGAATTTAGCTGATTTCGATTTTTTACAGAAGCTAATCTTTTAACACATCTTTAATTAGGTATATATTTTCAATCATTAAATTCAGAATCTAAATGAATCAGAATCACTCTTTCAGTGTGTCGTCATTTTTTATCAATTACGCGAGGTGTCCCTCAAGAGTTCAATTTTAGGTCCATTATTGTTTTCTGTTTGCGAATGATCTTTCGTACTCTTGACAAAGTGTGATGTCCATATGTATCTGACGATGTCCAATTGTATATTAGTCGACCGTTATGTAAAATTATTAGATGCGTAGATATTTTCTTCAGACTAAATCAATTGCATAATGGAGCCAATAAAAATGGACTTGGATTAAATCCCATAAAATCAAAATGCCTTGTAATCTATAAAAGCGAATTGATATTAAGTCAACAAAAACATTTAATCATGAAGAGTCGCAGGCGACTCGCCCAGAAAGTTTAATATAATCGCCTGCGATATCGCATTCTAATCGTTTTCTGATCTCTTCTGTTGGGAGAAAAGTGAGCCACTTAAGCGACGCACTTTGAAGAGTCGCGGATCAGTCTTCTGGAAGTATCATGAGAGACCTTTTGAAGATGCGCATAAAGGAGTCTCCAAAGGGTCGCCACTAACTCAGTGGATGTGTGTAATATAGTCGCCAGAGGTTTCAAGAGAGTCGCTAACTATTTAAATTTTTCATATTTTGTAAGGTTAGTAAATTTATACATATAAGTTTTATTTTTCAAAACCCAGTATATATCAAGTCAAAAAACTCCCTTCCTCGATACACAGTTGACAAATCAAATTATTACTGAAAAAATCAGCTCTACAGAAGATTTTGCCTGTTTCTTAGAAGCAATGTAATTTGTTTTAGTAAAAACTACCTTTTGACACTCTGAAAGAGTTGCGCCAGTTCTGTTATTTTAAGCGCTTTCAATTTTAATGTATGGATCTGTTATTGTGAAATTGTTCTGCTTTGATTCTGCTTGCCTCTGAAAGTTAAGCAGTCCGAGTACTGCTTCATTGAATCTTTTCAATCCTCCCACGATTCACGATTAGTCTTCTCTCACTTTTCTACGGTGGACGTCTATACAATTTCTGGTAGGCGCCAGGAAGATTGCTAGAATTCAATCTTCGATAATCCCTCCCCTGACTCCCAAAAAGACTCATTTTGGCGATTGGCGATTAAATAGTAACTCAATTGTTTTGCTAGGGACTCTTGATAAACTATATGTTGATGATAAAGAGATAAGAAGTATGTCGAAAAGGCAAATAAATTTAGGATGTATTTAACCCGATGATGGGACTGACCATATTAATAATGCAGTTGGTAAGACTATACGGCAGCTTCTGCGACAACTGTAAACGACCCAAAAACTTTTTGTGCTTGAAAACCTCCGACTTCTATTAAGCTAAAACATGCTGACACGTCCTATTTTATGGAGCAGGCTTTTGGGAGAGTGATGAAAGTAACGGGACGGAAGGTAGTATTTAATGTCGACTGCTGGTAATATTTATAGACAGACGAGCAGTATCTCTAACCATTCCTTTAAAATATACAATTTATTAATAATAGTTTACAAAGTTAAAACGATATGTTACTCCAGAAAATTATAAAGACTAAGGAGCCCAGCCTATTTGTACGAAAAATTAGCTATCTCAGCATCTAAAAGGACTAACAATGTTGTTTGTAAAATATGAACTATCAATACGTCCGAAAAGCACTTCTTTATGGTAACATTTTCGCCTGTGGAATAACACCACATGAACTAAAATCAATTAGTAGCGCACCTCTTTTTTGAACCTAAACTCAGCACACATATAGTAAACAAGATAATATAACTATGTAACTGCAAATAAAATAATAATTAATGTAAACAGTATTTATTCTCAATATCGGATCCATCCGAATCGGTATCGTCAGTATTATCTTCATCACAAAGAGGGTACACACTTCAACCTAATGTAAAAGAGAGAACGTCCAAAAGCGCAATGACATCCGTCGGTAGAGGTATCTTTTTATTTTGTGCCTTTCTTTTATTTAAACATAAACTAGAGATCAGTGGATCGCTAGAGTCCATAGCTCGAAGTGGTCTGTAAATATAGTAATTTCACGGGTTCGGGGAAATTCGGGAAAAAACCAATTAGACTATCGTACAGAGGACACTTTAATGAACAATATTGCATTAACAGTTACGACAATCCACCAAACTTTTACTCCACGAAACAGAATTTCTTTGAGGACAAAGCACATATATAGAACATACTCAAACGAAATTGTATTAAACATAACTTGGACATTATTTTCCATAGTTTACTTCAATTTTTTAATCAATTTTCAATTTAAATTAGACAACATTTTGCCACAACAAAAGCCACGTGCAGAGTTAAATGAATGGCTGACTTTCAGGGCTTCGCAAAACTTTAAGGGCTGCAATTCATAATAAAATTTTTCTATTCTATGACCACTGGGATATACCCTTTAAAAAAATTTTTTTCACAAATCGCATTTATTTTTTGTACTTCATGCCAAATAAATCGACTTTGGGACCATTGTGCATGAAAAACAAAAAAGCAATGAAAGTGTGTATTTTTTGGCGCTCTCTCACTTAAGTTCTGTTTTTGCATGTTTGCTTCCTCCTTAGTCATAGCCTTCTGCCGCTTTTGTATGCAAAATGAATATTCATATTTGTGCTGAGAAACTCCAACGAGCAATTAATTGTAAGTTTATCTAAACGATCGCTCAAAATGAAAAGGCCAACATTACCATGCGCTATTAAAGATATTCAAGAACAAAGGCTTAACCCCTTCTGAAGGTACCTTAACCGATTCCACGTTTGAAGTGAATTTTTAATTTTGCGTTCCCAATGACCCAGTCCACATTTTCTGAATATTTGACAATTTTATATTAAACCATTAAAAACTAATTTCAAATTGTTGTCGTTTTTATTTTATGAGTCAATGAGGTCCAACAGAATAAAAATTGAGGGTATGCGTATTTGATTTCGCGAAAAAAATTTTTCCTTATGTTTTGGGACACTCTAATATACATATGTAAGTACAATTTAAATGATGCTCAGTGTAATGCACATACATATATGGGTCATTCTTTTATAAACCGAACAGTTAAAAAATTTTTTATTTTTCATTTTAATATAAAAAAAAACCCGAAACTAGATCTCGACAATCCCACCAAAACGTAATTTGAGGTTTTGCACAAAATTTTTTGTTAATTTTATAAACAATTTCAAAAATCGTCAAAAACGGAATAATGGAAAAAAGGGTTTTTTAAAACGTGATTTCTCAGGTTTGGTTTATCGGACAGCTTTCAAGTTGATATTGCTGAAAAGTATTTTACTGTAGCTACTCAAATTATAGTTTTAAAGATTTTAAATTATTTAATAATATTAAGTAATTGTTGCTAAAATTATTTTTAATTATTTCTCAATGTTAACCACCATGATATAGCTTCTAAGTATAAACAATTTATTGCCCTAAATATAACTTGAATTTTTGTGTTTTCAAAAAGATGGAGACTTTTATAGTTCAAAAATTATGAATTTTGGAAGTTATAAACAAATAAAAAGATGCCCTTAAAGAACGCAAATCAAAGCACGGGAAAAGAAAACTGCTGGTTCCAGATGCATTGATGAATTGTTATGCCCAGCATTCGTGTGGCAATTAACAAACAGACTATTCGAAATGCGTGTGTTTCTCTGTACAAGCACGGATTTCGACAAATTCTACTGGGTTGTTAAATTTTTTATCCCGCATTCACTACCGATCGTTAAACGTTTATTTTCCGGTGTGAAGTTTATTATGTCTTCTCTAAGAAATGAGATGGACGGAAATACATTGACCACTATTATGCTTTAAAGAAATAATTATTACTTTACCTTCTTTGAAACTTTTTGTTTTTGAGTTTGAGTTACGTTAAGTTTGTTGAAGACATTGTTAAATAAACTTGTTAATATTTACGCAAATAAAATTGATTATATATAATATGGTATATGATATAATACCAAAATAAAATAGAACCAAATTCCGAAACATAAGTTTCGTTATTTTATAGTTACTCTTAATAATTATCATTATGTATTCGAAGCACATATTATCATTTCTATTACACTTAGTATCAGCTACGATCGCCGTAAGGTATAAGCTATTTCCTGCCATACCATCAAGAAGTCTGACTAGCCATAAAAATGCTAAAGAAAAATAAATCAGCTGGCGTTGATGAGCTGCCCGCTAAATTGTTCAAGGCTGGAGGCGAAGAATTGGTAAGGTGCATGCACCAACTTCTCTGCCGTATATGGGTTGTCGAAAACATGGCCGACGATTGAAATCTTAGTGTTTTTGGCCAATTTTTAAAAAAGGTATTATTGCGTATTATTTATGAACATCTAAAGCCGCTTTATAAGCGCACTGAGTAAATCCGTCACAGATCCAGATATTCACATCAGAAACATATTACAGCCAATGATTTTCTCCATCTCGGAACTATGATGACCAGCGTTACTCTTGCAAACTGATGCTACTACGGGCTCAGTAGGGAGTTCAAGAGCAGAGCCCTCTCCCGCTATATAAGTCGCTTATTATCGCAGTACTGCAATACGGCGCAAAAGCATGGATAATATCATCAACGGATGAGGCGCCTATCGAAAGATTTTTCAGAGGATTTATGGACCTTTAAAAGTTGCCGAGTAATTGCGCATCCTAAAGAATGTTGAACTGTATAAGCTCTATAGGGACACAAGCGTAGTCAAGCGCTACTGTGCTGGTTAGGACATGCTACCCGTAGGGATGAACACCTCTACAAACAGAAGGCGAAATACTTTGGGGTGAATGTCCCGAGGGGACGAACACCACTAAGATGGTGTAACCAGGAGTGGGAAGACATTGCCAAGCTGGGTGTGAACAACTGGTGCCAGCTCGCACAGAGCAGAAACGACTGTCTGGCATTCATAGCAGCGGACGAGACCGTCAAACGTTTAATATCGGGCCAAAGAAGAAAATGAAAAGCTACGATCCTGACAATTCTCCATCATACACATAGCCATTTAATAACTACAATAGCCTGAAAAAGAAAAATACTTTCTGAACGTCTTGGGGCAGTTTTAATTTAATAAAATGAAAAGAGCATAATAGAAGAAGGACGAAGGAAATTGAAATTTGCACTGGCCAGTGGCCACATCTAACATCTTACATCTGTCAGTCAATGTCTCAGAAAATACACAAAAATATATTGAAAAAAAAAATAAATTGGCATGAAATTTATTTAACATTTGCTCAACAATATCAGGCTTATGAATCTCATGCTGGGGATTAAAAGGCAGATCTTATTGGTCCTTATCCCGAAGAAAGACTATTTGGGCGTTTTGCAACGCATTTTGCGAATTCTTATGCTTCAGTAGCTTTCTTGCTAATTTAATCAGCATCAGATCTCGGGAGTTTTGGTATATGAACATTGGTATTATTGATTCATTTGGTGCTCCAAATATCAGAATTAATGTCAATCAGTGGAAAAAGGCTATAAGAAATCAACTTGACGTTCTTTGAATGTCTTTTAAGAAATAATAAGAAATCGGGCGTAAATAATCATGCTTAGCCATTCAGCCATTAACAGCTTTTAACGCATCAAAATAATAATTGATAATTCTTATTTCAAAAAAGTCTCTATAAGCAAAGAAGTCTGACAGGTTTAAAAATAATTAATTACAAATTGCAGGAAGAGCAATAATCAAAGACCTTGGTAAAGTCTTATTTGCAAATAAAAATAAAGAAAAAATCAAGTCTCCATTAAAAGAAAAAAATATTTGGAAGACAATTTAGATGTTGTCGCTACAACAGCCAAATGAATAATGAAATATTTGTGACACAACATTAACAAGTCAAAAAATCAAAAGTTTGAAGAAAAGTCAAGGCCTACTTAGATTCAATTCATCATTTACCTAACACAACTGAGTAGGCTATGGAGTTACATGTGTCGAAATATGCCTAGCGGAATGCTTGTTTATGACATTCATTTCACAGTTTGTAGTCCTCCAGTGGATTTTTATTTTCCAATAGATTTAACATTTCTCCCACAGCACAGGACTTAATGGACGGGAGGTGTACATTTTACAAATTTTTTAATGAGTTTTGAGTATTAAATCGTAAGTTCGGCTCGACCGAAGTTTGCAGGGTTTGTCCGGAAAGTAATAGGACTGATTTTCTTCCGCCGCAACTGTACTTCGAAGCGTGCGCGCACCGACTAGATAGATGACGAAGTGACTTCTTGGGAACAGCTACCTGACCAAGGCCGTCATCCCAACGCTTCCGCAGCCGCCCTACAGCCCAGATGTAAATTGTAACGATTGGATTAATACATTTTTTTAAAATCGACTCAGTCCTATTACTTTCCGGACAAACCCTGTTTTTACCCTCAGTCAAAATCTCATAATAATTTTTTTAGTAATAAGAAAATTTGGCAAATTTCGCATTTATTTTTTTAATTGCTTGTTTTTTTCTGTTGAATTGTTTTATCTACACCTCCTATTTACCTTCCATTTCCAAACTTTCGCGGTTTTTAGTCTACATAATAATCTTATGTCCTATGATAATTTTGGAAATTTTGCGATTTGTTTGATCGTTTGATCAATAACTCCTATTTACCGTTGGACCGTTTATTCTACTCCTACTATGTTTACCCATCTATCAAAACTTTATAATAATCTTAGGTCTTGTGAGTCAATTGACAAATTTAAAAATTTAATATTTTAGTATAATATCAGGGGTGCCACAGAATTCACTTTCGCTCTAAACTCGCTCGAATTTGATTTCGCCCTGTCACAGAGCCTGTGTTCGAGTGAATTGCAAATCGCGCACTCTTCAGTCGGCGGTTTGCTTAAAAAAGCCCTTAAAATTCATTTTGATAAAAATACGCCTTACTGATTATAATCAATTAATTATTAAAGGGTGTTCAATTTGTGATTACTCTACATCAAAAACATTTAAACATTTAACATGTTAAGTTTATTAAATAAACATTTTACTAAATCTCTAGTAAAATCGCTACACAACAAAAAAAAAAGTGCATAGTATAATTTAATATAAACATATTCATTTCTATTATGCCAGTTTTCATATTAAATTTAAATATAAATGACTTAATTTTAAATCAAGGCTGCAAACCTCTAAAATTTTGCAGAAGGTTCGGTTCAGGGGTTCGAACCCATTGTAAATTCTAAGGTTCGGTTCGCGGACCGGTTCTCGGAATGCCTGAACCAAAGGTTTTGGTTCGAACCTCGGTTCGCTTGAACATAAATGTATAGTTATGATTTATAAATAGTTACTTTTTCATATAATATTCTTCTTCTCATCTTTTGAGAACTGTTTAGTTTAATTTAATAATTTAATAAGAACTGTATCAACCAGAAGCTGTTCATCTATTCCAGCTCTCAGATCAGTAAGATCAAACTTAAATGTTAAATAGGCCCGTTCCACTGGTACTTGAGTTGGAACAGCAAGTATAGTCAAGCAATATCTTTAAAGTCCTCGATTTTTTGACCTATCCAAATTTTTAAAACATTTGTCCATGTATAGATTTGTTTTGGGTCCGTTTTTCGTTGTGGTGTAAATTGGGGTTGTTGTTCGACCGTCTTCCCTTCCTGCAGTCAAAACACTTTTTCAGGTATTTTCCTACGCGTTTCAGCAAATATATTAGCTTTTTCATGTACATATGTTCTCTTGGGCAATTTTCTTAACGGTATATACAACATTATTTACAGATGTAAAAGGTGGTAATATGTGATTATCAGGACTGTTCTCAATCCCACTTCGGTTTTCGCAAATTTATGTGAAAGGTGGCAAAGAATTCTATGTCTACTAATTGAATCCACTTGTCATTGAGCTGTCGGTCTCAACTGCTTAAAGAATTCCGAATTTACTTAAAGCGCATATGCTTACCATAGATATGAGTATAAACTTCCGCATAACCTAATTGACCTAGAGCTCAACATACAAACGTTTATTCGAAAACCGAAGTGGAATTGAGAACAGGCCTGTATGCGTTTCCTAAACTTCGTAATCAGCCGATGAATCATTTAAAGTTAAGAAAAAAACTCTTTTTAAGAATGTCTTGTTGGGGCTTCATCATTCTGTAATCTGCTGCTTTGCAATTTTTTTGTTTGGTCAGAAGTTACCTAAGTTGGGAAACTTGGGTCTAAGAACACTGAGCTCATAATATAAGAACGTTTATCGAGGCACATAGATCGTAATAAACAGATCGAGAATAATTGCTAGAAATGAAAATCAAGCGTCATAAAAAAACACTTAATAGTAATTGTGAATTATGCAGCTTTAAAGAAGTTTTATAATTGGCTGCAGCATTAAACAGATATTTTGAACTAAGTTCCATAGAAATGTTTTTAGCTGACGATTGATTCACATGAGCAACCTTCATCAACATTACATTCTTCATAGTTCCATTCCTTATCTGCTCTGCAGTTGTAATTCAAAAGTATAAATCTGAACTAGAGAAATGTCGTAGGATTACAAAAACTTCTTCAATAATACAAGTCAGATTACAAGGAATTTCTATATTTCCCTGTATGTGCCGTTGGAAAAACTACTTCATTTGCCAAACCGAACTTAATTTTTTCGAAAAAGTGGTCCGGTTCGGGTTTAGGGTTCGAGCAGTCAAAAATATGAGGGGTTCGGTTCATGGTCCGGTTCGTCGGACCCAAAACAACCGACCGAACCGGTGTTGAAAAATATTGCACATCTCTAGCAATGCACGCAGCCGATGTAATAGTTCCTCTTGTCATCACTTACGAATGTATACAAAGAGAACTAGTCAGTCACAAATAAATGCATTAAGCGAACACACGCACGGCGGTCCGCGTTTTTCTATTCTACCTTTAACAGATCATTCCACGGTGCAGAGACATTCTCCTTTAAAAACAATAGGTTATGGGCCCAGGAATGGCAGATTTGTTAAATGGACTATAGAGTGATTAATTAGTTACGAGAACTAGTTTTATCGGGGTGTGACTCAAAAGACACTATGAGTCGGATTTTCCAAATCGAAAAGTTGGAGGAGCACAATATGACTCCTGGAGCATACAGATGCGATCTGTGTTGGTGCACGCGGAATTGTGGAATGTGGGCGTCTGGTCAGTTGGCAGCGTCTGGATGCACCTGAGGGTGTGAATTGGCAAAGCAAAGATGAGAAGGCGTTGGCCACTATTACGCTGAGTGTGAAAACTTCTGGTTGGGCTACATAAAGAACTGCACAACATCTTTTGAGGCGTGGAAAAAGTTAAAGGATGTCCATCAGCCGAGTGGACCTGTACGGAAGGTACAATTGTACAAGAAATTGCTAAGCAAACGCATGAGCCATGGGCAAGGCATTTCAAACTACATAAGCGAATTCCTGGAAATCCTGGATACATAAGCGAATTCCTGGAAATCCTGGATGGTCTTGGATCATTTGGTATCGAGCTAAATGACGAATTGCGCACAATCGTTTTGCTGTCGAGTCTTCCAGAACAATTCCGAAAGTATTCCGTTGTCGCCATCGAGACGCGGGACAATTTACCGCTATTTGAAGTTCTTTGCATCAAGCTGAAAGAAGAAGGCGAACGAAGGGGAAGTGCAGAAGAACAAAACAACGGCGCAGCAGCATTTACCGCAATAAACAATAAGTCGCAGCCGGTCAAATTTAATGGTCAGAAGAAAAGAAACAAACGAGAAATTGTGTGCTATAATTGTGGCGAGCGCGGACATATGAAGGCTCAGTGTCGCCAAGAAAAACAAAGAGTCGAAAGAGTGTCAAAGAGCGAGATGAACAAGCGTGAGTCTGCTGAATGCGTTGGACGCAAGCAGATTTGAAAAGAACTTTGTGGTGTTTGGACAGTGGGGCTACTAGCCACATGTGTTGTGATAAAAGTTATTCACTAAGACTTGACAAAACACAGAGATGATTGGTCTGGCTGACTCAGGTTTCCTCCAAGCAGAAGGAAGAGGAGATGTAAAGCTGCAGACTGAGTTATGCACCCTGCTGTTGACAAATGTGCTCTATGTGCCCAAGATGGCTGGAAATTTCATGTCCGTAAGCAGTGCTGTAAAAAACAGATGTACGATTACTTTGGACAAGAGTGTGCCAAAGTAATACAAGAAGGCGAATGTATTGTAAAGGCAAACAAAGTTGGCGATTTGCATGTTTCAAGGGAAACAGAGTGGATGCTATGCTGCAGCTAAGGCGGACGGTGCCTTGTGGCATAAAAGGTATGGCCATCTGAACCTGACTAGTATGAAGAAAATGATCAGCAAAAGGAATGGTGCGAGGTGTTGAAAATATGGTTTTCCCACCAAATATGAACTGTAAGACTTGCATGCTCAGCAAGATTCACGTGCAGCCATTTCAGGAGCGTCTACCAATAGAGCTAAGAAATATTGGAAATGGTTCATGCCGATGTGTGCGGTCCTTTTGGCACACAATTACTTGCTGGATCCAGATATTTTGTGACCTTCATCGATGACAAAACAAGGCGTATATTTGTATATTTCTTGCGCAGAAAGGATGAAGTATTCGAGAAGTTTGTCGAGTTTGAAACTTGGTTGAGCGGCAAACAGGCAAACTGCTGATATGTATCCGGAGCGATAACGGAGGCGAGTTTGTTAACCATACGTTTGATGGATTCCTGAAGCATCATGGCATCGCAAGGCAGCTGATTGTGGCATACACACCAAACAAAATGGCGTGGCGGAGAGGTCAAACCGCACCCTGGTTGAGATGGCAAGGTGTATGCTAGTCCAGTCGGGATTGGGTGAATCTTTGTGGGCTGTAGCAGTCAATTCAGCAGTATACGTCCGAAATCGATCACCAACCAGTGCGCTAGGCAGTATGACGCCTATGGAAGCGTGGACTGGTAAGAAACCTTTTGTTGGCCATTTAAAAGTTTTTGGTTCTATGCAGTAGCGCTGGACAAGGGGTCCTAGAAAGAGCAAATTCCAACCAAAAGGCCACGAATACCGAATGGTCGGGTATTCTGTAGCAGCCAAGGGCTATCGCTTATATGATCCGGCATCGCAACAAGTAATCGAGCGACGAGATGTACTTTTTGATGAGCTCCATGACGTAGTGGCCGGCGGTGATGTCATCACATTCGATTTTCCCATGGGGGAAGTTCCAGAGCAGACTGCTAACACAGGCTGAAGAAAATGCGATGGTGAAAATAGCAGCGGTGATGAATCTGAAGAAAAACAGCTCCAATGTCTACGAAAGTGCAACAGACAAAGAAGACTCAGAGGAGGAAACAGTACGTGTTGGTCCTGGCAGGCCAAAATTGGTTCGAAATGGCATGCCTGGTCGTCCCAGAAAGCAGTACAATATACTGAGCGCTCTAGTTCAGGGTGATGTACCTATCCCAAGCATCCTATGAGGGCGGTGAAGAGCGTGCATGCTTCACATTGGCAAGAAGCGGCAAAAGAATACGAGGCACTACTGGCGAACAAGACCTGGCAGCTTTCGGATTTACCAACAGGACAGCGTGCAGTTGGATGCAAGTGGGTGTATAGTCTGAAATACGACAAATATGGCCAAATAGAACGTTTTAAGGCACGGCTGGTTGCAAAAGGTTGCTCCCAGCAGTACGGCGTAAACTATGAGGAGACGTTTTCCCCGGTTTGCAGGCTGGAAAGCGTGCGATTTATGTTGGCGTTAGCGGCGGAGCTGAGGCTGTACTTACATCAAATGGATGTATGCACGGCATACCTCAACAGTGACCTCAGCGACACGGTTTTTATGAAGCAGCCACAAGGATACATTAACCAGAGACCCACATAAAGTTTTGTTGCTTAAAAGGCAATATATGGATTGAGGCAGTCAGGAAGGGAATGGAATTCAAACTCGATAGCATTCTCTTAGGACTGGGGTTTGTTGCTTGTGACAATGAGCCTTGTCTTTATAAACAGCTCGGAGAAGGTAATCTATCGTTAATCCTGGTATATGTGGACGATTTACTTATAGCTTGCCAATCAAAGGAGGATTTGGTCAAAATCAAATTGGCTATAGGCAACTCGTTTGAATGCGTCTGACAAGGGTTCACTGAATTTGTTTTTGGGCATGGGAGGTGCAACGTGAAGGTGAGCTTGGAGCAATCACCTTTGGGCCATTCGTAGTACATCAGAGAGTTGTTGCGTGTACATGGGCATGGAGAACTGTCGGTCGGCATCTACACCACTGGATGCGGGGTACCAAGTAGTATGTACCGGTGAGCAGTGTCAAAAGGTTGATCCTGCGTCATATCAATCCATGATTGGTGAGCTAATGTGGCTCGCTCACCACCAGACCCGACATTTTGCATTCGGTTGCAAAAGTTGGCTCAGCGGAACCAAGATCCGCGCATGCAGAGCATTTGGCTGGCGCAAAGCACGTCCTAAGATACCTGGCATCAACTGTGAGCTTCAAGATACACTACAAGGCGTGTGGTCAACCGTTTACAGGATACGTGGATGCGGATTGGGGCGGCGCATAGAATCGACGGGAAGTCCCTATACGGGCTATGTTTATTTCTTGGCAGGAGGACCAATATCCGGCGATCGGAGAAACAGCGTAGTGTGGCACTCAGCAGTACCGAGGCGGAGTACATGGCTCTTTCATCAGCATGTAAAGAGGCAATAGTTATGCTGACGGCTTATAACTGAGATTGGCTGTGGCGACGAGGGTGACAACTACCTGTATGGCGATAACCTGTTGCACAGGGCTTTTACCAAAGAATCCCGTGCATCATTCGAGGACCTAGAAACATATGATAGTAGATATCATTTTTGTAAGACAAGTTGTAAAAGAAAATCAAGTTTTGTTAAAGTATGCTAGTACAACTGAAATGATAGCTGATATCCTAACCAAGAGTCTTCCCTAAAATTAAACATGAGAAGTTTACTAAAATGTTAAATATATGAATTGAAAACATGTAAACATGCTCGCATTGAGGAAGGGTGTTAATGTTGCACATCTCTAGCAATGCACGCATGATGTAATAGTTCCTTGTCATCACTTACGAATGTATACAAAGAGAACTGGTCAGTCACAAATAAATGCATTAAGCGAACACACGCCTGGCGGTCCGCGTTTTCTATTC
>JAEIFU010003786.1:0-24100 GCA_018904235.1 Lordiphosa stackelbergi | reverse complement strand
TAATATTTAGTAATTGTTGCTAAGAATTATTTATAATTTTTTTTCAGGTGACACCACCATGATATACTTCTAAGCATAAACAATGTATTGTCCTAAACGGTATTTCAAAGTTGGGAGACTTTTATAGTTTGTAAAAGTTATGAATTTTGAAGTTATAAACAAATAAAAAGATGCCCTTAAATAAAAATTTTCACGTAGTCAGTTTTAAAGTCATGTGATTGAAACTTGCCAATTGTGCTTTATATTTATCAAGCAATTTGGCCAACATCACACAGATCGGACGTCTATATCATATAGCTGCCATAGAAATGCTGAATTTGGTTGTGGTATAATATATTTTCAAAACTCTGGTCACCCTAATCCACAACAAAATGCAATTAATCATAGCATTCGTATGGCAGCTAATGAAAATAGACGTCCGATCTGTGGATGTTGACATTTTTGAAAAGCTTGATATATATAAAGCCCACTTGCCAAGTTTCAGTCGTAAAGCTTTGAAACTGACTGAGTGGCAACGCATTCTTTAAGGGCAACTTTTTATTTGTTTATAACTTCAAAATTCATAACTTTAAAACTATAAAAGTCTCCATCTTTTTGAAAACACCAAAATTTAAGTTACGTTTAGAACAATACATTGTTTATGCTTAGAAGCTATATCATGGTGGTTAACACTGAGAAAAATTATAAATAATTTTTACAACAATTACTAAATATTATTAAATAATTTAAAAATCTATAAAACTATTATTGAGTAGCTTCAGTAAAATACTTTTCACCAGTATCAATTTGATACCTGTCCGATAAACCAAACCTGAGATATCACGTTTTAAAAAACCTTTTTTCCATTTTTCCGTTTTTGACGATTTTTGAAATTGTTTATAAAATTAACAAAAATTTTTGTGCAAACCGCAAATTCACGTTATGATGGGCATGTCGAGATCTAATTTCGATTTTTTTATAAATATGAAAAATAAAAATTTTTAACTGTTCGGTATATAAAAGAATGACCAATAAAATCATATTTATTTATTAACACTATGTTACAAAATTTCAAAATTTTTTGTATTCGGCACTTTTGGCAATTGATTGTAATGCAAAATTTCACGCTGAATTTAAATCTGCTCTCAGATATGTCAAAAAGTAGAACAGTTCTTGAGATATTGCTAAATTTTCAATTTTAGTGTTTTGAAAAAGATAGGTCTACTAAAATGCCATTTCCTCTGGTTTTAGTCCACCGATATGTATAAGTAGAACAAAAATAAAAGATAATAAAATTATTTCTTAAACAAACTACTGTTAATTAAAATCAATCATAAATGACGAAGTTATGGGAAAAAAAATTTTGATAATTTTTAATTTTTTGCTGCCTTTTATTAATTTTTTTCAGTCTTACCATAAAAATTGCTCAGGTCTCAGATATTAACAGGCTTGGGTAATCTCTTACGAACATTTTTGGCCCTTGGTCATCAAAATCGGATGAAAAATAACCGCTATATTCACAATTAAGTAAACATATCTCTTTTTTGAGAGTATTATTAATTGTTTTCAAAAATCCAACTTTGAAGTGCTATTATCATTTATGATTGGATTTTAAGCAACTGTGGTTTGTTTAAGAAATAATTTTATTATCATTTATTTTTGTTCCACTTTATACATATCGATGGACTAAAACCAGAGAAAATGGCATTTTAGTAGACCTACATTTTTTCAAAACACTAAAATTGAAAATTTAGCGATATCTCAAGAACCGTTCTACTTTTGACATATGGGCATTTCCACAGTCGCGAACGCGACATTCGTACGCCTTTAATCTGCAAAAATAAATACAAGACTCCAAGATTTTTGGTTTCGGTTTATATTTTTTGATACCGTTTTGGTAGCAGTATATTTAGTGCAAAGGGTAGGTTCAGTCGACTTGATGCTTATAATATATTAAAAAAATCAAGTGATTTATTACGCGACAAAAATGGAAGTCGTTTTCGACTGCATGTAGAAAAATGCAAAGTTCTGCGAAATGTATAAAGATATTTGAAATCAGTTAACTTATAACTAAAGGGGAATAATGTAGCTTTTAATTAAGTGTAACCATATTCAAATATTTACATTGGTTTTTTTATAAGCTTTAACAATATGAAGAACGCGACATTTCGCACGCGACATTTTTTTCCATAAATTTTGTAATACGAATCAAACCAAGAAATTTCATATTAGGCTTACATTAATAACTAACAATAACGAAAAAGTAGGATACATTATTTGAGAGTGAAAAATGAATAAGTGAAATTTTATGATATAGTTTTTTTTAAAGAACTTGCAGTTTGAGCTACTTCTAATTTTAAATGTTTGTTGCAGGAGATCCAATGCAGTTTTCGGATGCCTGGAATGCTTGGTAGATTCTTCCACTTTTCTAACAAAATTTGCGAAATCTCTGTTATTCTGTCTGTACCGATGTACATCAAATGAATTCCAGTTATGTGCTCCTGGGCACATTTGTAGAACGAAAATCCGTCGGCTAATGTAATATTTTTTGTTTTTGTTATTTGCCAAATTTTTCTTTTGACAATTGCTCCAATTCCATCGACTGCACCTTTTCCATGAGAGGTTGCGAAAAAATTCCACTCAATTGTATTGCAGTCGAATTGAATCACGAAATCTGACAAACTCCAAATAATAAATTTGTTCTTAAATTGGCAGCTGCTGCCGTCCGAAAATATAAATATATTTTGAAAATGGCCATGTTGGATTCGTATCTCCTCAACAATATTTTTATATAAAGGTAAACATCTATTTTGCTATGACTTAAACTGTCACTTATTACGGCAAAAGATTTAGTTTGGCCAAACATCCACGCAACGCTAGTAAATATCGAAACTTGCCTGTAGTTGAAGTGAGCGCTCTGAACTTCATTTTGACAGATAAGCCTATAATTTTCTGCAAAGTCAACTTGCAATACAAGTTCCCGGGGCTTTAAATTTTTTCTTTCTCAATTCGAAATAGCTTTGTTGGGCCCGCTTGACAAAGAAATGCCTTTTGAAAAGTGGCAGCTGCACTTCCAGTTCATGAATTAACTCTGATAGTGGAGCAACCGTATCTGACAATGTAATTCTATCATCCACTTTCCTCCAATGTTGCCATTTAACATTTTCTTCCATTTTTGGCAAGTATTCAAGAGGAATTATTTCATTTGCTATATCCTGTGAACAATTATCACAATTGTTTGTCATCCAATTTTCAACCTCAATGTCGCAGCAAACTGATTGCAAAAAATTTTGGAAGTCCGTAGGAAAAGATTTTACGACTTGTGCGCAACCCACTAACAAAAAATTAAAATTTGCATGGTAAATGCATACGCACATGTTATGTGGCATTTTGCTTGACAGTTTGACTTGCTTTGACCGATATTGGAAAAAAGTTGACTTCCCTACTAATGAACTTCTTTTTATAAACTTCGTAGGCTTCTGATACTGTAATCAGCATAAAGCGTTTAGAAATAACTTTTCCATCTACGATTATTGTATCCTTTCTGCCTGCAGACTGAACACTAATATCTTCACGCATGTAAAAGTCTTTCACCACTTCTAATTTTTTTCCATTTCCATAGGGAGCCCAGAGGTTGCATTTGCTGACCCCACATACTTCTTATACAATGTTTCGATAACTTTAACTTTTTTTGCAAAGCCCACTGGTAATGCATTTTCTGCATTCTTTACTGCTTTTCCAATTGTTTGTTTGCATGAATACGGTTCGATGTTATCTTTCTCTTTGGCATCATTTTTTTTTATCGCGTAATTTTCTTTGTCTTACACGATCTTTTTCCCTTTTCTTTTTTAGCAGCATTTTATCCTTTTTTGCTAGTTTCGACTGCTCTGCACGGCGGCATCTCATCCTTTCAGCTGCCTTATCTCGATATTCCTTATATTTCGCCGGACTTTTTTTATTTTCTCCAAGTACCGTTTTGTGGCCTCCTTCGCTCTTTTGGCACCTGATTTATCCATCTACATAAAAAAAATGGATGTAAAATTAAAGAAACATCTTTTATTTGAGAAAGTTGCACTTACGATAGCGATCGCGACAGACTTTGAAAATCCAAATAAAATTTTTCTTGTAATTTTTAATCGCCGCAAATATTATATTACTTAGAGACCACTAAACCTGCTTTAAATAAAAATTTGCAGCCACTTGCATTGAGCGATCGCAAAGAACTGATAACAAATGATGATTTCGGCACTAGAACGCGACATTAGAATAGCAATGAAAGTAGAATAAAAAATTTACCGTTGATCGATTGTTTGTTGTTGGCTGAAATAATTCATAAGATGGGTGAGACAATAACAGTAAATAAATATGCAAACGAATTTAAGACAAAATTACTCTTAAAAGTAGCTAAGAGCGAAAAAACATTTCTTTAGAAATCAGGCTATTTTTCTCATAGTACGAACTAGGAAAAGCTGTAAATAAATTATATTATTAAATTTTAGAGTTTTTTTATAATTTAATAAAAAATCATTTGTTTATAAAAAAATAAATTATATATAAACAAAAAATAAAATAATTATTTTTCATTCAATAGTTTCTTAAAAAAAAAAATAATATTATAAAATATTAAACCTAAAAAATAAAAAAAAATATTTTCAAAAAATTTTAAATTAAATCAACGCCAACTATTTAGAAATGAATAAAATATGTGATACTAGGCAACATTGCGTATGAGTTATATAAAAAAACTTTAAAGACTATTTGCGTCCGTTAATACTCGACTATTTTTTACTTTTTTTTGTTTTACACTTATTATACATCATAAAGAGGAAAAATACCAGAAAGGAGATAAGGCCACAAAAAAAAAAATATCATACTCAGGTGGTCATACCTATTGTGCATACATCAAATAAACTTACGTTAATTGAAATTTTGACTAGTAGAGGAAAAACGAAATTAACCCGTATATTTGTTTCTGTTTCGGTACTGATAACCATTTATGTTAATAAAGGGTTATACGGTTACGGTTAGAAGAAAAGTTTTTCGGTACCCGGTTTCGGTTACAAATATGAAAGTGTTTTAGCGGTTAAGGGTTACGGTTTCGCTTACGATTTTAGCCACTACACAATGGTCCCAAAGTCAAAAAAAAAAAATTCCAAGTTGTGGAAAACGATTTGTTTTATAAAATATATCTGATATATCCCAGGATTAATAGAATCGAAAATTTAAAGTAAAGTTAAAGTTTTGAGAAACCCTGAAAGTCAGCCATTGATTTCTCTCAGCACTTCGCTTTTGCTATGACAACATTTTGTCAAAGATTATTGGCTTAAAAATAAACGAAAATTGATTTAAACAATTGAAGTAAACTATGGAAAATAATGTCCAAGGTATGTATTTATAATACAATTTTGATTGAGTTTGTTCTATATATGTGCTTTGTCCTTTGTTTTATGTGTTTTTGTAGTGTGTTGTTTTAGGCGAACTTAACCTCAAAGTAATTCTGTTTCGTGGAGTAAAAGTTAGATGGATTGTTGTGGATTGTCGTAACTGTTAATGCAATATAGTTCATTAAAGTGTCCTCTATACGATAGTCTAATTGGTTTTTTCTTTCACGAATTTTCACAAACCCGTTAAATTACGATTTTTTCAGACCACTTCGAGTTTGAGCATAAAAAATTGATTGCAGAATGCATGCAAGAAAAACAGCAACAAAAACAACAGAAACAACTGTCAGAATAATATGCACTACGTTTTTCATAGATCGATGGACTCTAGCCATCCACTGATTTCTAGTTTATGTCTAAATAAAAGGAAGGCAGAAAATAAAAAGACACATTTCCTACGGATGTCATTGCGCTTTTGGATGTTTCTTCTTTTACATCAAGTTGTATTATGGACCCTCTTTCTGATGATGACAATACTGACGATACCTATACGGATGGATCCGATATTGAGAATAAATACTCTCTACATTTAGATGCTGAATTTCATGATTTAAAATATATAATTAAGTTGTGTCAAAAGACTAGCTTCTGTAAATATTGCGAATCAGCTTAGTTCACGTCAGTCGCCATGATCGGTTATATGGCAGCTATATGAAATAATAATCCAAATTGAACCATATTTGGTAGGACACCTTGGGAGCCTAAAATACATGTATAAACCGAAAAAAGCTTTCCTCACTAAAACTAATTTTTTGACCGATTGTTCCTATGGCAGCTTTTCGGCCGGTTTCGACAAGGGTATTTCAACACAGCTCGTTGTGCTGATCAAGAATATATAGAAAAGGCACCCTACAAACATCTGGACAATTTTAATATACTCTCTCCAAGGGTATAAAAAGCTAAGTCGAATACTTGTGTGTCAGTCGGATAAAAAAATTATGATTTAATGATTATGATAATGATGATAACTCATATGTAGTGGTGGCCAACCAAGACTTACTTTTCTTTAATGAATTATGGTCATCTCAGTCCAGTCTGTAACTGTGAAAACAGTTTCAAACCGTTATCTGACATGTAAAATGGCATCCTAAATTTTTGTTTAAAAACTTCATTCTTCTGCTAAATTTTGAAAAAAAAAACCACTTTGGAAATCAACTTCAATGTACGCTCCTAAACTCATATGTTCTTTAGTTTCTTCCACATGAAAATTATGTCATATTTATGCAAATTGAAAACTGACAATCAAGCATACTCAAGTTTTAATTTTATGAAATCTTATACAATGTAAATATGAGCTGCAAATCTGCTGCCTGCCTGGTGTATCTTGAGCTACTCAAGCTGTAGCTTATGTTAAGTATATTTATTTAAATAAAAGCTTAAGCATGAGCGCATAGAGGGGAAATGTGTCACAACTCAACTGCATGGCCTCAAGGGTGCATTAAGCTAACAAGCGTGACTAAATGTTGTGTACAAAAAATAGAAGAAGAAATAACGAAAAACGTTGACGCTGACGTTGATGCTGAAGAGCTGTTCTACAAATTTGGTTCTTGGCAGCTTTAAAGCGTAAACTTACAAATTTACATGCTTGTGCAAATTAGTGCAATGTTGGAAAGCATTTGAGCATGAAATAGGTTGCAACCCCATTCATATAAGATGTGTGTGGTAGATCCATTCAAAGAATTCTCATTAGTGGGCCCAGCCACATGGAAATATATTAAACCTCGTTGAGCTTTGTTATGATGAGCCAAATGTGATGCAAGTGCAATTAAAAGCCAGCTGGCATTTCTGGCTGCGGTTGAAGATTTAAGCCAACCATTTTACTAAGGTTCAGTGGCTTGACAGCAAATGCAGAGAGAGGAGATCAGAGATGAAATTAATTATAAGTAAAAAGCAATTAAGAATCCAAAAGTAAAAAAAAACTAGACGTTTGTGATTCAGTCAGTCGGACCCCCCCTTAAACTATATGCTGCCTACGCTCCTGTGTGTGCCACCTGAACAGGATGTCCAACGGAAATGGCAAAATGTTCAAGACGAGCCGCTGCCAAATGCATTTTGAGCGCTGTTGTAAAACTTCCGTCCGCATCGTCATGTAACTTTCAAGGTTATGTTTCTGAGAATTTTTTTGTAGCATACTTATCCGCGCTCTCAATGTTATGTGTCATGTGAAATTTCAACATCATTCGCAGCCTTGCTTTGCGGTTTAGTCCTTTCCCCGAATCACATTGTAAGTTATGTGTGGCCAAATTGACATATCACCTTGATTAATGGTCCACACAGACCACACAGGTAACTAGACAACGAAACCAGCTCAATCATTTGGCTCCTCGCCCACGCCCCGAGGTCATTGTCTTGAAATTTATTGAAGCGCATTAATATCACCATAAACTCAAGCGAGACAACCCGCGTATAAAAATGTTCCATTTATGTGCAGTGAAAACCAAACTCAGGTTCAGGCAAGTGGATATTTGATTCATTTGGGCAAAAGGATGAATAACTAATTGTTGTATGGCCAGCTATCAGGCGGAAAAAGGCGCAAGAAAGTTTTCAACAAAAAGGGACAAAAATTCTTAGGCATTTCAATAGAAGTAATACGGGCACAAGCCTGTGCAAATGTTGGCCTTGAATGCTCGGTTGGTTGGCCAGAGCAGAACGGTTGATTGAGATAAAAGCAGATAAAATAATAATTTTATTTTCAAAATCCAATTTATTGTTCATTTGCAGCTGCTGCTGAGAATTGTTTTTCTCTCTTAGACGGAGGAGAGTATTAAAAATGGAATAATAAACTTTTTCACAATTGTAGACAACTTTAGCTACGGATGACCTAATTATAGAAGGCAAAACAAAAGTATTTTAGTATATTTATAACTTGGTGTATTCTTCAACTGAGACTTGCCTTCCTTTTCTATTAATCATTGACTACACAGAAAAAAAAAACTTGATCCCACGATTTCGATGTTTTAACCGAATGTTTTGTCCAGATCACCTGATCATGGCTAAGTGCCAACTGCTTACTTTCCTTACCATTTTTTAGTCCTTGTCTCTTGCGAGAGCTTGTTAGTGGGTGACCGTATGTTAAGTCTTCGAGTTCCTAAGTTCAAGTTCAAGCTGAGAACAAAAGGAAAAAGGATAGAAATCAATTTGAGGCATTTGACAGAAAAATCAATTAATTCCATACTTGAATCTAGAATTCTGTTTCAAAACTTCAATAAGCCAGAAAATTCTTGATTTCAAGAACGATTCGGCTATGCTAAGCACGATTCGGAGCTTCTTTCAAAACTTTTAGAGGTCAACATAAGCATGATCTAGTCTTAATTAATTACTGAATGAATGATACCAAAACAAAAATAAACATACTGAATTTAAGCTTTTAAAATTCTAAAATTAATCCTCTTTTATTTAAAACCAATACTGATCTGTTCTTTAACCAATCAGATTTAACCTAATACGGATCTGTTCTTCACTTGCACTTTTTCTATTCTTTTGGGCTGTCAAATCAGTACCGTTCTTTAGTCTAAAATCTATTACGAGTTGTTCTTGAATCAAGAATTTTATACACAAAGCTTTAAATTTTAAGAGGGAATCGTTCTAACAAAAATCAACATCAAAACTGAATAAAATCAAGAGCCTTTTTTTGCGGAACGAATCGTTCTTCTCCATTTATACATCCGTTTTAATGAACAATCGTCTGACAGCAAATGTGCTCTTGTATATATATGATCATTCAAATAGCTGGTAAGAACTGTTATTATTACGTATTTCCCGAAATTTTTGAATGTTAAGATTGAATTATCCTATTTTACTAAACGACCAAACGGAGAAGGGAAGAAACAAATTTGTCCTTAAAATAATTGCCACGGGGGCAACAACAAAAATATAGTATTACACTCACAAAACAAAAAAGGGGGTTTTTTTTTGACTTGAGCCAGACTAAATTCTACTCCAATCTTTGAAATACATATAAAGGCGGCTTTTCCCCTTCTCCTACTAAAAAAAAAAAATAGGAAATGGAATTGATAGCTGTTCCCGTTTCGAAAAACGATCAAATTATTCGGTTTTAATATTTGTGCCTTTGAGTGAGTGAAATAAAAAGTAATTGACAATTTCATGTCAACGGTTATATTTTTTTCTATCCAACATTTTTATATTAATAAGTCATATTTGCAGAAGATTTTAAAGTAACCATAAAAATATGGGGCATTCAATTTGATTTAAAATTAATTATTTTAAGTTGTACCACAGAAATTGACGAAAGCAAAAACAATCGAAATGAAACCGAGCTGTTCGAAATTCCGCATCAGCGCATGCGCAGTTCGATCGAAATTGTTTATGTTACCATTGCTGAATTATAGTTCCAAAACGATTCGACGTTTTATTCGAAAAGTAAATCGATTTCTATTTCACTCGGAAACGGGAACATCAAATGAAAACGATTCGAAATACAATCGTTTTACTTTTTAAATCCACTCGGAAATGGGAACAGACCTAATTGATTTTAAATAGCCTTATTGACAATTTCCCAGGACTTCAAACTAAAGATGAGGTTACACACGCAAATTAATTGCTTTTAATACAAAGAAGACTAAAATACCTGTAAACCGATCCTGACCCGAACGCAATATTTAAGCAGTAAATTGATATCAAACTGTGACTTGACAGTAACTTGACAGTAACTTGACAGTGACTAGACAGTGACTAAACAGTGACTAAACAGTGACTAAAAGTGACTAAACAGTGACTAAACAGTGACTAAAAAGTGACTCGACAGTGACTTAAAAGTGACTAAACAGTGACTTGACAGCGACTTGACAGTGACCTAAAAGTGACTTGACAGTGACTTTACAATGACTAAACAGTGACGTGACAGTGACTAAACACTGACTAAACAGTGTCTAAGGAGTGACTAAACAGGGTCTTGACAGTGACTAAACTGTGACTCGACAGTGACATAACAGTGAATTAAACAGAAACTTGAAAGTGACTTAAAAATTACTAAACAGTAACTACATTAACTAAACACTGTGTGTAGAGTGACTAAACAGTGACTTAACACTGTCTTAATAGTTACTTGACAGTGCTTTTACAGTGACTAAACAGTGACTTGACAGCAGTATGGGGATTTTTTTTAACTTGATTGAAAGTTGAAAACTAATAGATGATCAACTTAACTTTTTAGAATGATTGAAATTTATTCATAACTAAAAAATCAACTTTTAGAATGATTGAATTTTATTCATGCTAAAAATCAACTGAAATTGAATATTCAACTTGACTAAATTCAACTATTGCAAAGTTGATTTTTACTAGTATATGATTTTTAGTTAAGTACACTCCGTAACACGATATAAATTACAGACTTTGTGATAGGTGAGTAATTTAAACCTATTTAATGTGACTGGCGACTTAATAAATCGCGAAAAGAATTGCAAAAAGGCTAAAAAAAAATGGTGAGAATGAAAACGTTAATGGCAATTAAGGGGATAATGCCAGGATCGATGTATAAGCACAAGTCATGGATAATTGATCGCGAGGGTAACAAAACCGTTAAAAGTTAAGAATTGATTTTTAAGCCCCGAAATGACCACACACAACTACATATATAACCATGATTATGGCAATATTAATCAGCGGTTAATACCATTGATGACCAATGGTACAAACAATAGTCAAGATCATTAGGAATGTTTAAATCATTAAATTGCAGAAAAATTCCAAAGACGATCAGAAAACGTTATATATCCAAACAAACTCTACCTTATACCAAGCGGAAAATCATGGCAGGATTAATATTAATGCATAAGCGCAATTCACAGCTAACGGATTTCCATGGTAACAAAACTGCTAAATGCTTAAGAAACTGCTTTTCAAGGCCACAGATGCTTTCCATGCTTTCTTTTCAAATGGCTTATAAAATTTGACGAGCTGGAATGATGTCCCTTATTCGCATTTGGCATCGAGTACATAATGCAACCGAGACTGCGTCCGTCGATAACGACTCCCATCAAAAATCGCAGAGTTTTTTTTTTATTGGTTTTCCATAATTACTTCATAAATCAAATTGTACATTGATTTGTAAATGAAACAATAGTTGAAAATGTAACTTTGATTGAAATTTTCAACTCAGTTGAATTCAATCAACTAAATTTAACTTTTAGTTAAATTTAATCAAGTTGATTTTAGTCAAGTTGAGTTAAAGTTAATTTAATCAAGTTGAATTTAGTCAACTAAAATTTTTAGTTGACTAACTAACTACTAATTTTTACCATCTGGGTGCCCACTCTGTGACAGTGACTTAAGTCTGAAGTGACGCAGTGTGTTCATCGTGGCTTGAATTTCAAACACTGAAAAGTGACGACAGTGACTAAACAGTGACTAAGGAGTGACTAAACAGTGACTAAACAGTGGCTTGACATTGACTTGACAGTAACTTACCTGTGTCTTTACAATGTCTAAACACTTGACGTTAAATAAACAGTGACTTGACAGAGACTAAACAGTGACTAAACAGCGACTTAACAGTGACTTAACTGTTTCTTAACAGTGACTCAACTGTCTTTATACCAGGGATGCAAACCGCTCGGAAATAAGGACTGGTTCGGTTCAAAGGTTCACACAGGTTTTGGTTCGGTTCATTACATGGTTTTTGGGGCTTACTGAACCGCGGTTTCGGTTCGGTTCGGCTTGCGCTGTATTCATTTAACAAACTAAAGAAATGAATTTTTAATACATTTAGTCAGAGTATGTAGGTTAGCTTTAGGTTGTTTAGCCAGGTTTTTGCTATAGCCAACCAGTTCATTTTTTTACAATAGGGTTGTCGAAAATTTCAAAATATCTATATCGATATTTTTGGCGATATTGAAAAGTATCATTTCGATATAATATTTTTTTTATTTTTTTTTCAATAAAAGCCCGGATCTTAACAATGAACAGGTCTATTGAGGCGTCATTTGAAACGTAATAAGAACTAAAATCTGACTGCGCAAAAAAATAAATAGATTTAGTGTATATTTATTAAATAAGTTCTGAAAACTTGTTCATGAATTGAAATTTATGGAACGAAAGCAGTGTTTACGTTTTATAATTCTTCATCGTTAAACTAGAGCATTCGAACTACAAAGCATAAAAAAACTTATTCAGTTAAATCTTCGAAATTTAAAAACTTCTGATTTTACCAATAATCGTTCTGGTGTCAGAAACCACACTTTTAATAGCCGATGCCAATCGTTCCGATGGCACGGGCTTCCCGATGTAATAAGATATGACAATGCGCAGCTAGAAAGCACTGGCAATGCGTCTTTCTCTGCAATCCAGAAATTAATAAGGTCCCGTTCCAGCGAAAACAACGGTAAATTCCAATTGTCTCCAATATTTATTCTCCTGTCCCGGTGGATGTTGAGATATCATGGCAGTATTGTGATCAGCGAAGAGCGATCCTTCAAAGATTACATCTTCAGATGTCGCACACTTGTGTGTGTAAAGGAGAAGCAATATGTGTGCAGCATGACTATAGGCGACTGTCACTGTTTGACGATAGTCGTCATGCTGCAATCATGTTATTTTTTACTGTTTTTAAAAATGAGCTGCATTTCAGCCAAGCATCTCCATGCTTTGCGATTAAGTGTGCCTTTATGTTTGTTGAGTTGCCATGGTCCTTACAACTTTTTGCACAGTTAACAGTTCATAAAACAACTTTTAAACATTGTGCATTTCATGTCCAGAGCACAAGAAACAGTTATTCGCAACATTGTGACTGAAGGTAAGAAAAGTATCACCAAAAAATATTCGATATCCGATATATCGCCTCCGAAAAATATTCGATAATGATATTTTTATTTTGGGCAAAAATATCGATATTTCGATATATCGATAATATTTTTTCGACAACCCTAGTGTAAATATGCATAAGTTGTTTTCAGTTGTGAACAAACACAACTTTTCGGACCTAGAGCCAGCATAAACTCACTAATTAAAAATTAAGGGTCGCCCGATAAATACAAACCATTTCATTTTTATAAAACTCAAAATTTTCTTTGATTACATAACGATATCTTTAAGACTGTGTTATTTAATGAAAATATTTCCATTCGATTGATTGCATTTCTAAACAATAGAAAGTATATAGAGTTTTAAGAACTAAAATTTAATTCAATATGATGGAATCAGGGGGCTAAAAACCGGTTCGGAGCTGAACCGCTCCGGAGTTGAGGTCTCCGTCATTTTTGGGAAGCCCGAACCGAACCTGAACCGGAGCAGGAATAAATTTTTCTAGCCGAATTTGAACCCGAACCGGAGTAAAAAAAAAAAAAGTCGAAAAGGGTTCGGTTCAAAAATATGTTTCTAAAAAAATTTTTTCTTCTACTACATATTTAGATAGTGCTTAGAAAAACGTTCTCTCATTGTAAATTCAATCCCAATTTCTACAACTGAATCTTGGGATTCAAGCTTATAAATGTGTTGTTGCTCCAAAGGAACTAAGAAATAAAAGCATGAATGATTCTGCACCATATAATCTTCTGATGCTGAGTAGCAATAAAATAATGAAAGAGTGACAAATATCAAATCGGTAAACGACTTCATTGATTCTTTTCTGGGCATTTAAAGATTGCTTCAAAATTCTAATGTAATTTTTAAATTTAATATCATTGTGCTTACAACTGATTTTTAAAGCTTTTAAGAGATGGCTAGCATAATCGGAGCGGTGTAATATGTCAAGATCAGCCATAAGTTCTGCCGTCAGTTCAGCATTCAGTCACATGTATGCGCGCGCCCTTAAAATTTTTAAGTAATTTCCAATTTAATGTTGTCCGAACTAGCGAACCCAAAATGAATCGCGGGTTCGAACCCCGGAGTGAACCTATTCCGATTTTTAGGAGGTTTGCAGCCCTGGATGGAATTATTGTTAAGTTTTAGTAATAATAAAAGGTCAAAAAGTCTTGCGGTATTTTTATTGAATTTTCAATTGTTCATAAAATTGGTTATAATAATGCGACTTAAGTCAAATATGCGCCGTTTTGTTCGATGACGAGTTCCCAACGAGATGCCAACTTCATAATGCCCCTCTTATAGAAGCTCGCTTCCCTATTGTCAAAAAACTCGGAGAGCCAATTTTCACAGGACTCTCTTGTGGCCAACTTCCGACTACCAAGCTCGTTCGCCATGGACAGAACTGGTGCGAGATCCGGACTATACGGTGGATGCAAAAGAACCTCCCATCCGAGCTCCCGGAGCTTCTGGCGCGTCACCAAAGATGTGTGTGGCCTGGCGTTGTCCTGATGGAAGACAATTCGGCCTCTGTTGATCAAAGATGGCCTCTTCTGCATGAGTGCTGCATTCAAGCGGTCAGTTGTTGGCAGTACGGGTCCGAATTGAGCGTTTGGCCATAGGGGGAGCAGCTCATAGTGGATGATTCCCTGCCAATCCCACCAAACACACAGAAGAACCTTCCTGGCCGTCAATCCAGGCTTGGCCACCGTCTGGGCAGCTTCACCGCTTTTCGACCACGACCGTTTGCGCTTCACGTTGTCGTAAGTGACCCACTTTTCATCGCCAGTCACCATCCGCTTCAAAAACGGGTCGATTTTGTTGCGATTCAGAAGCGATTCGCATGCATCCATACGGGCAAAAATGTTTTTTTGCGTCAAGTCGTGTGGCACCCATACATCGAGCTTCTTTTTGAATCCAAGCTTCTTCAAATGGTTTATAACGGTTTGATGACTCATGCCCAGCTCTTGGCCGATGCTACGGCTGCTACTATGCCGGTCTCTTTCTATCAATTCAGCGATTTTATCGCAATTTTCGACGACAGGCCTTCCGGACCGTGGCGCATCTTCGATCACCTCTGCACCAGAACGAAAACGTTGAAACCATCGTTGTGCGGTGGAAATGGAAACTGTATCGGGTCCATAAACTGCACAAATTTTATTGGCAGCATGAGATGCATTTTTGCCTTTATCGTAGTAGTACTGTAAAAATATGCCGTATTTTCTCTTTATTTTGCTCCATGTTTGCGACGCTATAACTCACGAACGACTAAAAACAAACAACAATAAATCAAACACGTGTTAGCGCGTGAAAGAGCTTTCCAAAAGCTTAGTATAAAATAAATAGAATAGTTAATAAAAAGTTGCGGAAATACCGCAATTTTTTGACTTTTTGAACCTTACTTATTTATAATCTAAATAGTTTCATCGATATTGCCTGTTAAGTCTGATAAATCAAGTTCCAGTGTGAGAAATGCTCGTTCTACTGACACTTGTGTTAGGTTAAGTTGATTTTCCTGATAAATATTCCAATATTTATCTTTAGGTAAACGCTTTCGCCCTCAAAAGCTTTAATGCAATTAACTAACGATATTTACTTTATGGTGGAAATTAGTCCTTATATTTCGGGTTCAAAGATTTTCCGCTATTTATGTTTTCATTAACGATTTAGATCTTCTTGTATATTGACATTAAATGAGATTTAGCTAGCTTTTTTCTTCCTTTTATAGGGGTTTTGTTCCTGGTAGAGGTAACAAAATCTAGACTTGTTCTGTTCAAATTTTAGGTCCTAAGAAATTTGGTGGTCTACAACTCTTGCTTTTCCACGATTTATCTAATCTGTATATTCTGTAATTTTGTGCAAAAGTATGTTTCGGAGAAGGAATCATTTCCGTACCCTTAAAATTATATATATTCTTGATCAGATTACGATGGGTACCACTGGACACTTTTTGTGGCTTTTTATTTAAAATGATAAAATATATACAATACAAACTTGCGGGGTACTGAGTATGTTATAGTTTGATTTTACAGAGTTTGATTGGTCTGAATTATTTCTTTACCATATTTTCGTGATCAGTTGGGCACGCACTTGATTTCTAGCAAATAATGCGCTGCGAATTGGCTCAGTATGGTAAATCTATTGGTAACTCAATGTCTCGTTGAAATGAACCGAACCGAACCATTTTCGGTTCGGTTTTCAGAGAGCAGGAAAAGCGGTTCGGTTCGGTTCAGAACCGGTTTGCATCCTTGCTTTATACAGCCCTTAGTTGGAAGTAGGAAAAAATTCACTTATTTATTTTAGCTCACATAAACTCTGATATTTCAAAACCAGCATTTGCAAGGTATTGACGAACTTAACCTTCTTCTTGTTATTACTAAACAAGAAACAAATTTAAACATACTTGAAATAATTAGATTTTCAATTTTCCCGGTTCAGAGAGTAACCACAGTTCACATTGGTGTCACCTTTTTAACCCATTTGGTCTCCCCACACTCCCCTTTTAATCTACCAGTTTAAAATTAATATTTATAAAGTACACAGCAAATGCGTTTTCGAATGGAGTTTTCCCAAAGGCAAACAAAAATCTAAAAGCAAAAGCCGCAAAAACGCTCAAGCCGCACACACACACACACACACCGAACCCCAAGGATTTATATTTAATGTAAATCCAAGCATAAATTTTTACGCCAAGTAATCGTTGTAACGGTAACCTGAGCGTATCACATCAATTTCGTAGTATCAAACGCCAACACCTTTTAGATTTATTTTTTTTTTCGTAAGTCTAGTGCAAACAGTTTGAGCTTTTTACAGTTTGGGTTCAGCTGGGTGTTAATGAAACTTTTAGCTAAAGTTAAGACCTGCAAACAGGGCACTTAAAATTACTTAAATTGAGTTTAAACTTAATGGCACAAGACACCAAATTGAATTGCAATCTGAAACGTGCCAATTGAATTATATTGAGAAGGAAATTTGATTGATTGTGGATGGCAAACGTCTCGTTTTACTTTAACAAAATTGATCAAATAAAGCAGCAACTAAATGACCATATAATTGACAAGTTGCCTCTCACTAAGGCATTTAATTTTCAGCACCTCGTTGTTGTTGTCCTAGCAACTTCATGAAATTTCCAGACACAAGCATTCGACTTACCTTGTCCGTTCTTTATTTTTTGGGGCATTTGGAAAAGTGTTAGGGGCAGGGGCAGGAGGCCGTGGGGTGTTTGGCCCTGGCTTGTGTGTGGTGTCTCCTATTCAAGGGAAACCTTGGCCTAAGCATTTTGTTGCCGCACGAGTGGCGAAATGGAAAACAAATGAGGGGAAGAAAGTTTTTTCTTTTTTAAATTTCTGCCTCTTTGAGTTTCTTTTCTTTTTGCTTGCATTATTTAAAATTTATTTTGTGTGTTGGCTTAACAAAGTTGTTAAGGAAATATTATAAAAGTCAAGGAAAAGGAGTTACAAAAATATTTCAGATTGGGTGAAAAGTCAAAAAGTTTGTTCCAAAAAATAAAACTAATAATAAAGTTTTTAAAAAATAAAAGATGTTGTGGGTTATTAAAATTGTACGGCCACCTTTCATAAACTTTATCACTTTGCCCCGGTTGCAGTTGTAAACACTATCAATTATGGAAAAAGTTATCCATTGCCCTTCGGTACGTGCATGTTTGATGGTGTCCTGTCCGAAACTTTATCGTGCAAAGAGTAAAAAGTTTTGTACTTTTCGGGCAAACCACAAAAAAAAGGCCATTTATTTGTAAAGATAAAAAAGAGAAAGTAAACGCTGCCAACATAAATGTTTAATTTATAATGTGCAAAGCAAGCCAGAAACCTTAGCCATAATGCAGCAAAAAGTGTGTGTATAATTGGGGTCTGGGAGTGGACACGGTTACATACACAAGTTGTGGTCAGAATCTGCCTCTGGCACCTGATTTCCGGCGTGTGTGTGTGAGGAAAAACATCATTTTATCAAACACGAAACGAGGTCATGTGGGGTTTTGTCGCTTGGAAAAATTCTGTATTGCCCGGCGGCGGCTTCGGCGACAACGACTTGTTCCCTCTCCCTCTTTGTGTTTCTTTATTTTCGAAACATAAAATGAGACTCATAAATTATGTTGCATAAATCACGGCGCAGCAGCGGATTTGCTTTGGGGGAGTATGGGATACAAAAGCTTTTTTGTATTTAATAGAAACATTAAAGATAATAAAAAATCAAAAGAATTATGCGAGCATTAAGCCATGGATTAATCAATTCATTTGTAAGCATTTGACGCTATTAGTGAAAAGCAAAAAGCATGAGAAAAATCATGGTCAAAAATCGAGATTTCGTTTAAGGCGCCATATTTTCAAATTTAATTTCATTTTCACAATTCTATTACTAACCAACTTCCCATCTTCCGTTTTGCTTTCTGATAATTGGATCTCCCGGAAGCAATGGGTACCATCTACACATATTTTCGGAAGAGCCTACTTGGATCAAGGCTTTATGAACAACCCTCGCATTCACAAATTTTTAATTTGTATTTTTTGTAATGAATTGTATAACCAAATACAAGAAATAGAATTACAAATCACTTCCCGATTTCTTTCCACGAATTTTAAAAACATGTAAAATTTAGCCCTCTAGACCAGAAGAGGGCCTTATGAGTCTTCTTTCTTTTAACATTTCTGTTTTGATTCTAATTTGGACATTTAAAAATATCCTTTTCAAGAATTAAATCATACTTCTAGGAGGCATTTTCACAGGGTTGTCCATATTCGACGGACCCATCTGGCAACGCCATAACTTTTGACAGAGATGTCAGATCGCTTAATGACATACCGCGTTTGAAGCGTCGGGCCAAGCAGATTTTTACCATGGAACAATACACGCCACGCGAGCGCTCTGAAATAGTTGAAATTTACATTCAACAGAACAAGTCAATTGTGAAAACTCAACGTGCTTTTAAAAAATTTCACATTTTCACATTGCAATTGAATGGGACCGTAAATAAGCAAAATTGCCGTATTTACGCCACTGAAAATCCTCAGGAGATTCAAGAAGTGCCTCTTCATGACGAAAAAGTCACAGTTTGGTGCGGCGTTAGTGCGAAAACGGTCATTGGGCCGTTTTTCTTCCAAAATGAAAATGGCCATGCTGTTACCATCAACCAGGAGCGTTATCGCGACATGATGACCAATTTTGTGATGCCAATTATTCGTCGAAAGCGTATGAGGCAGTTCTGGTTTCAACAAGACGGCGCTCCACCGCACACAAGTCGCATAACAATCGATTTTCTGAAGAAATTGTTTCCGGGCCGTTTGATGTCGAAAAGTGGTGATTTGGACTGGCCACCGCGTTCGCCCGATTTGACGCCGCCTGACTTCTTCTTGTGGGGATATTTGAAGTCAAAGGTTTACGTTAACAAGCCAAGGACCGTAGAAGAGCTCAAGGACAACATTCGTGAAGAAATAGCCGCTATTCCGGCCGAAATGTTGGCGAAATCGATGGAAAATGCTGCAAAAAGGGCACAATACGCCATCAACGCCAGAGGCGGCCATTTGAAGATATCATATTCAAAAATTGATGTAAACAAATCTACTTGGAACAAATTAAATGATTAAGATTGCCAACCGCCAAATTTTTATTTTTTTCTTTGATTTTTAAAAAAACATGGGGAGTATCAGGGCGAAATGTAATGCAAAGTCTTCTTTTATGGGACAAATAGTAAATGACTTTGGTTCTCGCTGCCAAACTGTTCGTTCGAAAATTATTTGTACTATAAAAAATTTGTTCTCAATATTTTTGATCGTTAATCGTAGTACATGGGTAATATTGTACGCTTTTAAGGTGATTTTCAGAGGATTAGGTCAAAAGTTGCAAAACCGTGTGAGAAAAGCTATGTCAAGCCTTCACAAATTTGTCTCGTTAAGTTAGAAAATACATTTCTTTTTTCAAAATGCTAAATAAATTTCGGATATTAAATCTCGTCGAACAAAAATTTTATAGGGTGGAAAGAATCTCACTTTGAGCGCTAAATTTGGTCTTTTACCGAATGAGAAAATGTTGCCCCAGGCATTTTTTCAAATAATACACTCCTGCCCAAAATTATACGACACCATGAAAATTTTAGTTTCGACCCTCGTAGAAGAATGGGAAAGCATAATACAACGAAATTAAGTATGCAGAATGAAAGCTTTATGAATTCTGCTTAAAATCTGATATTCTTATCTCTGATTGCATCTCGCGTTTTCAAGTAGCGGTTAAAAAAGCAAAAAAGTTCGATTTTTGTCATGTCTGCAAGTGTATCAAAATTATACGACACATGTCAATTTGTTGGATTTAGTTAACATTTTATTCTTAGAATGGTATATAAACACTATTTAATAATTAATAGAGCCACCTTGAGCCTTTGCTACCTCGAAAAGTCTCTTAGGCATTGAATTCACCAAATTTGTAAGTAAATTTTGGTCTAAAAGAGACCATTGAGCCAAAATTTCGCTTTTGAGGCTTTCGACATTCTCAAATTTGTTGTTATTGGCGTAAACACCTGGCTAAGATACCTACAATGTTCTCAATTGGGTTTAGGTCAGGGGAGCACGCTGGCCAATCCAAAACATTTATATGGTGATCACTTATGAAGCGCTGGGTCTCTCTGCTCTTGTGAATAGATGCATTATCTTGCAGAAAAACAAGATCTCTTTCCATATTTTTTTCAAAAATGGCAGAAGACGATCCTCCAATACTTTTTGTATTCTCCACTGTTCATCCTGCAGCTTGTGAAGCACAGATCAAGCGTTCCAGACGCATGAAAGGCTCCCCAAACCATTGCGGATCCGCCTCCGAAATTGCGTTTGGAAAACATAAGTGGATCCTTACGCAAATCTCTCCAATAGTGCCGAAACCCATCTGGGCCGTCAGGACAAAATTTTTTTCATCAAAAAAATTATCTAAATGATAAATATTGAACAAAGCTGTTTAAACAAAATAAAGCTAAAATTTTATACCGAGGCCCAGTTTCTCTCCAAGTTTTATTTCCACAAATTGAAGTCGTGCTGTTTTGTGGTACGGTTTTAAGAACGGAGCCTTCTTTAAGACTCCTCTGACAATGCACTCCGATGATTGCAGCGTCCGCCAAACAGTCATCCGTGACACAGGCGTACTGCAACATGAGGCAAGTGTGGAGCACGAATTGCTAGCTTTAAGTATTATACGACTTTTTCGCGGTCAAACAAATTGTGTTTTCTTCCAAAGCTATGCTTCACACCATATTCATCCGGATTGTTCAAAATTTGGTGGTAACACAACGTGTTCGACCAATTTTCCGCGATATTTCGCTTACATTAAAGTCAACATCGTTGAAGGTTCTTATCCTTGCCTTTTCCTCGTCGGATAACAAACGCCCACGCAGCATTTATTACAAATTCATTAAATTGTTAGCAGATATATAAAAATAGTGAATTGAAACCAAATCTTTCTTTCCAGCTGCAATATTGAAATATGTCGTATAACTCTGATACACTTGAAAAATTAATTATATTAAAAAAATAAAAAAAAATAAAAAAAAAAAAAAAAAATTAAAAACAAATAAATCAGCAAATTATATCAAAAAATTAATTAAAAAAATTACAAAACCATAAAAAAAAAAAAAAAAAATTAAATTTTATATATGTATAAATATATATATTTTAATTTAAATGAAAGATTAATAAAAAAACATATAAAAAGAAAAAAATAAAAATAATAAAATTGGAAACGAATCCTTCTTCACAATATTAATGTTTTATTATTTAACCAAAAAGTTGTACCAACGATCTCAGAATCGATAAACCATGGGTCGATCCAAGAACCAAACCTGAGAATTAATCAACGGGCTGGAAACCCCTGACCGAACTTTCTCCAGAATTTCTGGGGTTTTGCTATGAACTGGAAACTTGATGTGTAGGTTAGTACTATAAAATAAGCCGAAGCAGCCGGCTCAACCAGTTCGAATTATTTAGGCTATGATCTGCAAAAATGGGACTGAAGGTTTACATTGTGAGTGTTAGACATTTTACATATCTCAGAAATTTTTTGAGCTCTTAACTGTAGATTGACTGTGTGGGAACTTTAGCAGTCCGGAACTTCGAAACACAAAGTCTGAACAAACACACGGCCGACGGCGCCTTAGCTCACTGGACTATCAGGCATAGACAAGACCTGGTGTCAAAATCAGGCTTAAGAATGTAAACAGTTGCCGCTCAGCGAGCAACAAGTGCCGTGGTCGAGTGGACAAAACATTCGGTCGTAGGATCAAGACCCTTTGGGAAGCCTATGTAAAAGTCAGTTATTAGTTCTTAAAATTATGTAAAAAAAAAAAAAATCAAGAAGAAAAATTCAAAATTGATTCCGATTTCAGTGCTAAATTTCTCTGGGTGTAGCCCAAGCAAGGGTATAAATATGCTAAATATAAACCACCAATTTAGACTCAACCTCGCTTTTATCTCTCATTTTAATTTGCCCCCTTTTCAACGTTTTTGCAGTTAATGACTAAAATTTCGCGCTATAAACTTTTTCCTCTTTTTTTTTTTGTTCCGACAAGTTTGCCTGGGAAATTGCCAACGAACTGGTGTAAATTTTTGCCCTGACTCTTACGCTATTCACTTCTCGGGGAGTTTTCAACTTGCATATTTTCCCTTTCTTTTTTCTCTCTTGCAATGACCTGCACTTGAAAAGTTGAAGGCAGAAAAGTTTTACAAGCAGTTTGTTACTTTGTCCCATGAGCTGCTTAGGGTACTCATTTGTGTTTAACTATTTCGGGGTTTGCCCTTTCAAGTGGTTGGTGGAGAGGCATTCCGCGTAGGTGTCTGACAGGGGTAGGGGGCGTGCCACGTTTCATTTGGCGTGTCAAAGTGACGCAGCTTGAAATTTTGACATTTTAATGGCATGCCTTGAAACGAAGCCACACCCACCACACTCTGTGTTCACGTTTAGTGTAGTCATAAATGTGCCACAATATTTGAGTGGAGCCAGGCCCATTCTGTTCTTTGGAGAAATCAATGAGCGTCGCTTAAATTTACAAATCTGTGACAGCTTTCATTTAAATGCATAATTTCTGTCATTTGCAGAAGAACAAAGAAGAACGCGAAATAATTAAACCAAATAACATAAATAGCATATTTAAGGCCTTGAAAGGTAATTGTTATGTTATGTATGAACATTTGAAATTTCAATTAATAAACTCTGTGGCAGGCAGTTCAACTTGGTTCAATAATATGGAAAACAATTTTGTTTGCCAAAAATTCTGGCTGGGTTTAAGGAAACTTATGCTTAGTTAGGTTAGGAATGCTTTCCTGCAGTTTCAGAGAGGCTTGACCGACTTTAGGTCTTATTTGGCTTAGTTTTGCACAGAAAATTAGAATTGTGTGTGTATCGAACAATTCTGCCAGCCAGCAATTAGCAGTATTTAGGCAACATGGCAGCAGAAGCAGCTAAGTGTAGCTGTAGTGGGTGGTTGGGGGCCCAAACATGCCCCGAGCCAGCTGTGTAACCTACTTTTGAAGGCTCGACGCAATTTGTCATGGCGTTGACTCGTACAGAGCTACACAGCTGCGGTCTACACACACGCACACAAAACATGAGAACAAGCTGACAATAATTGTGATTAATTGCAGAAAAAGTCAGCGAATTTGCGGATTGCATTAATTTTATGCTTTACAATTTTTAAATTGAAATTTACACATACATATAAATCTGTGTGGGCACTGGAGTACATTAAACCTTACCCTTTTGCAATGCCACAGGATAAACACGTGTGTGAGAGTGTCAGCAAAGAAAAAAATCCATAAATAACACTCAAGTAGTGTGGTATTCGAGCCACATTTGATGCTTTGGCATGTGAAATGGAAATACGCCTTTGTCCTTCTGCACCGGCGAACTGGCATTGGTCAAGCCAAGTGGTCTGCTTT
>JAEIFU010003785.1:0-24112 GCA_018904235.1 Lordiphosa stackelbergi | reverse complement strand
TTAAAAATTGGCAACAAACTAATTTTTTTACTGTTCAAATTCGGTCTGTTTTTATAAAAGTTTCATACATTTGTTCAAAATTAAAAAAAGATTGGGATTTATTTGCCTTAATTATAGGTATAACATTCATATTTTCAAAATTAAAAGTTTGTATTAAATACAAAAAGGTTCTTCATATAATAAATCAACAGGTAAAATTTGTTAAAAAGTAAGAAGCACATATGTTTCTATTTATATCCAATTTGAAATTCATTTAATGGCATTTATAGCTAAGCCGTTTTGATTTAACATTTTTTTTTTGGTGGCTCCTTATCAAAAAATCTCATTAATTTTCGATTGTTTGGTGGCTTTTAAAGCACTTTTTATAAGGCAAAAGAATTTTTCCAACACCCTCTAAACTTAAGTCTTCGTTCGATGACCGTATCTGAGCTGCTAGCATATGCGAATCCTTCTTGGAGCTTTTCTATCGTTAAACTAATCGGATCGGCTGCTGTCATCTGATTTCGAATTGTTTGCTTCATTCACAGCAATCTCAAGCAATGATTCGTCATTAATTCCTTCATCTTCAAACTACTCTTGCACATCATCAAATGTCTGTCGTCAAAACCTTCAACTCAATGAATGAGCAAGGTCCAATAAATCCTGGAATCCACATTGTGGCCCTTCTATTTCATGGCTTTTAACAACCTCTGGTCATAATTTCCTGCAGCATCTATTTAATGATGACCCTTTAATACCTTTTAAAGATAAGGTTACCAACTCAAGGCTATCTTTAATACAATAGAAAATTTTTTTCAAGCACTGGGAACATCGACGGTGTCAGTTTCAGTTGTATCCAAAAACCAGCGTATAGAGTATGTATGTAATATATCTTGAAAGTGTAAATTATACCCTGATCCAATGGCAGCAATAGTGATGTTATATTAGGTGTAAGAAATTTTATTTTAACATTCGGCTGGCTTAAATCTTTCCTCTTCTTCTGGGAAGGTGGTGCAGCTCCATCAACGGCCGATGCCGCTTCTCCCTAAATTTAATGCTATGAATTTAGGAACTGTTTTTATAAATTTATCGAACCATCCATTACTAGCAACGAAATCTATGCTGGAAGAGAGCTTCCATTTTGCTTGAGCAGTTCGTTAATTCAGTGGGCCTTTTCATGAATGATTCGCTGGCTTAAAGGGATTTTTTTATCGTAGCTATCGTCAATTCAAATGCTAAGTGCTCTTCTCCAAAATAGGTGCACGTGCTCTTCTTGTAAATGTTCTGGATAAAGATGACCCAATCTTTCTTTTTTTAATAGTGCGAACTGTTGCTTCATTCAATGAAGGCTTCTTTACAATTTCCGTGAGGTCTAAGCTGTTTAGAATTTTGTATTTTTGTTTCTATAGAAATGACTTCACATTTAAAGAAGCTCTGTTCTTTCTTTCTGCCATTGTAAAAGCTTTATAAAATTTATATATTTTATTTATTAACTTTTCGATTTATTCAAGCTGTACCAGCTTTGTATGATACAAGCACGATGGCCCTAACACATCAATTGACATCAAAAAAATATCGATATTTTGCAATCGTGTAAGAACGAGTTTTTTTCTGCGTGTTAAAAGGAGGAAGGGTGCAATTTGTAAAAATCGTAAGACCGAGTTCGTGCTAAAAGAGTCCGTGTTAAGCGAGCAATTATTTTTATTTACTATTTAAAATTATTATGTGTGTGCATAAACACATCATAATTGGATTACACACGAAAGTTGACTATGAATTCGGCGTCAATTGACTCACATTAAAGATTTATTTTTTCAATCCTTATCTTTCTCCATCAGGCACTACGAGTTCCAGGATAAAGAATCTATATATGGAATCATATCAAAAGTTATATCTTACCTTTTAACAGCAAATACACAGTCGTTTGACTTAAATTTTAATACCGCTTCTTTAATGTATTTTTCTTTTAAGAAAACGGATGTACATTGAAATAATGAAAAGTTGAGAATAGCTTTGTGAGCATCAAGAAATTCTTTTACGGCAGCCAGGGAAGTGGTATTATCCATTGCATATTGAAAAGGTCGATTATGTGGTATAGCTCCGTCTGTAAAACGAAATATAGTAGAACCATAAGCTGTTTTGAATTGGCAAGAAAACCAAATTGCTTGGCACATTTGATTTGAAAGTTGTGGAATACATTCTCTCTTGTCACAGCCATTTTCTTCAGCCATGAAAAAGTTCTTATGCTATACTTACATTTGGTTGCCTCAAGTGCAATATTCTCATCATCTGTTGAAACCCATATATGATCAAAGCAGGAAGATTTTTGTATTGTCAGGATTGTACGCGCCAACAAGGACAACCCTTCAATTTTAACTAGATTTTTGTGCTTTATTCCTTTGCTTCCACCCCTAGCCAGGATTAAAGCATGTATGTTGTTCTGAGAACTAAAATTTGTGAAATATAATATTATTATTGTATTTTATAGTTTTTTTTTTAACTGGATTTTGTAGTTAATGGGCGAAATAAAATCTGAATCATTGTAACAAGGTGTCCGAAAACAGAAACCGAAAAATATTAATAAAAATCATTTTTTGAACATTAAAAAAATTAAATTAAGTTATATGAAGTATTTACAGCTTTTCTTATAGCATGATTCCACCAACACATTTTTAAATTTGTTGATTCCATTGAAAATGTACATTCTCAACCGGAAAGAGCATAGTACGTTTAGGAAAAATAGTAATAGTGTTTGGGGCTAATGGCAACATATTTTCAGAAAGTAAAAAATTGGGGAAAAAATTTATATAGCAGGCCTTTGTCAAGAATATGTACATTTGGCCGAATGTATGCACATTGTGTCAGGGGAATCAGGCTATTAGTCCTTACATTAAGAAAATTGGGCTCGCTCTAAGCTTTTTTAAAATGTCGCTTGGCTAAATGTCGCGTTCTTCATAATACTAAAGCTTATGAAAACAAAACTAAGGTAAGTAGTTGATTATGATTACACTCCATACAAATCTTTATTTTTCCCCTTTAGTTCGGTTCAAAATCGCAGATCTGTGTATTTTATCGATGCTGTCAAAAACGACATCCATTTTAGTCGCGTAACAAATCATATGATTTTTTGAAGCATTTCAAGCAAATAGAATGAACCTACCTTTTTGCATTAAATATACTTCTACCAAAAAATACAAACATGAACTTTAATTCTTTTTGTTTTCTTTATTTCTTTGCTCTTAAAGACGTACGAATGTCGCGTTCGCGACTTTGGAAATACATTCCTATTTTGCTTTTTCTAAAAGATGTAGAAACCAATCTCAGTCGACTTTATTAAATTTCTGGACAATAAGATATGAGCTGGCTGACTTTACGCAAATTTCACAGTGAAAAACAAATAAAAAGAAGTAATCAGGGATATTTTTCTTTATTTGTTTTGGAATTATATGATAAAGCTAGGTATTCAATTACTAACAAAATGTTCCCGAAATCAAACGACAATTAATAACGGCTAAGAAAGTCGTTCAGAGCTTGAGTATCGTTCATCCAAACCTTAAATTCCTTCGCAGATCGATAAATAATGCTGATAACTAAATATCTCTACATGGTGCGGAACATCTATCTCCAAAACGGGTGGAGATATGACATTTTTTGAAAATTGAAAATAAAGAGGATGTGGATAAAATACAAAATATAAATAAAAGTAAAGGACATACACTGGGTCGGCACAATATTTAGACAAAATTTTTATTTATAAATATCTTTTAAACAAAAATTCCAAAACTGTGAAATTTTTATCGAATACTGGTAAGTAAGTAAGATTTTAATAAAACATAAGTAGTGGACGATCGGCTGCTTTGGTTAGAAAATATAAATTAAATGTGCTAATTGCATTGGCATAATTATTTTGACAAGATTTCAAAATTGACCTCAATGCCATTTTCTGTGGCTTATGTCCGTTTTACAGTTAATCCATTAGAGATATGGAATTTCTAAAGCCAGATTCAGGTTCAGCGTGAAAAACTTGAAGCAATCATTCTTTTAGCATTTGAGGCCCTGCGCTGAGAATAAACAAACTTTAAAATATGATCAAAATACTTATACCAACCCTGCCCCTTTTTTATTTATGCGCCGAACGCGACATTCGTAGGCTTTAAGTGCAGAGAAATATAGAAGACAAAAGAATTTTTGATTTTGTTTCAATTTTTTGGTAGAGTTTTGGTAGCAGTATATTTAGTGCAAAAGGTAGGTTCAGTCGATTTGACGATTAAAATATACTTAAAAAATCATGGGATTTATCACGCGACAAAAATGGAAGACGTTTTCGACTGCATCGAAAAAAATTTATAAATCTGCTAAAGCTAAATAAAATTTTTGAAAAGTAAACTTTTGAATAAAAGGGAATAATGCAGCTTTTTATTGAGTGCAATCTTATTCAATTATTTACATTAGTTTTGTTCTTATAAGATTTAATATTATGATGAACGCGACATTTAGCACTCGGCATCTTAAAAAAAGCTAGCAGTGAAGTGGACACATCTTCGGTATTCAGTCAATTTTCTAGAAAGAATCGGAACAGCTGTACATACATATTAGTATTTATTTTGATTTTTATTTTCAATGTGTTTGTTAAGAAAAATCATTTAAGAAAACAATTTTTTAATGTATGTTCTAACCTAAGCAGCTGAATGTGTGCTACTTATGATTTTTTGCACGCTTTTATAAGAGTATCCGATATGAATTTCTAAATTTTAGTATTTTTAATGAATTTCTTTTTGTCAAAATAATTGTGCCGACTAGTGTACATGTCAAACCTCTATATCTTACCATTTCTAAGATCAGTTTAAACATACGGACAGACGGAGGCTGTTGATGCTGATCAAGAATATTTATGGAAAAATAAAAAACTCCCACTTAAGTTTCATTTTCTAGGTAATAATTTGCATTTATTGTTGTAAAATAGTATTTACGTATTTTCAGCATTTTGCCGAAATATGCTTAATTCGCCTGAAATAGTGTTTTGAAATGTACATTTGGAAAAAACTTGATTTTATATATTTGCTTTTTATCCAAAGGTATTGGTAATAAAAATATTTAAATAATTTATAAATTTACATCCGATCCCAAACATTCAAATTACTTAAACTTAAAAATTAATTCAATTTTTTGCCTACAAAATAGCGAAAATAAGACACCAAAAACTAATTGCAGAGAAAGGGATTCTTGTTTTTTGTTAATTCTTCTCAACATTTGGTCTCTAATCCTGGAATTTACTGTACTAACCCGAAAATGGTAATTAAGAAGTAACAATCTGGGAACTTCCCGAGTGTGAATACGCTTTGACTTTAAAAAGGCAGTTGTGTCATTTGCATCGTTCTGAATTTGGAAAACCATAGTTTTAAAAATTCTGTAGCTTTTTTTGTCGAAATATTTCGAATTAATGTGCGGAGTCTTCAATTACTTAGTAACTCAATACCTTGCTTAAAGCGGAGCACAAGGTTCGTTAATTTAACATCCGCATCATGTGCAATCTTTCCCCCAGTTTTTTTTTAAATTTAGAACCTCTTTTAGCTGATTTCTGAAAATCTAACGGTTATTAGAGTTTTCTACTTTAAATTGTTTTAAAAATAAGTTAACTGAGTAAATTCTTCGAGTGAGTAAATTTCTGCGATACAACGCAACTCACTTTGCTTAATTTGTCGATCCTTTACTCACTAACGTTCTAGGCCGTTGCTGGCCCCTGTTTCGCGCCAACCAGCTCAAGTTGCACACACCCAGCTTGACAATGTTTTTCCACACCTTTCGAATTGTGCATTTTTCAATTTAAGATTCCTTATCCAAACGCTGCCGCTGCATTTTTATGTGCTTAACTAGGTTCGTGTCACCAAAGAGCTTATGCAAACAGCTTACCTCGATTACCTCGTTATAAGCTAGCATTAGCTAAATCCAAACTAAATTTTATTAAAATTTACATACCATATTGTTTCAAAATCCATTTCAATTGCCCATTGTAGGAGAAATAAGCAGACAAAAGTTCTTAGAACTGCCATTTACGTTACGGATGACTTTAATGATGTGACAACAAATGGATAACAGACTGAGCTCAGACTTAAATTGGACTTGACTGAACAACATTAGGGTGAACCAATAAAAGAAACCCACTAGTAGGAACATTTACATGTAAAAACGTGAACACTGCGATGATCGAGACTTGGGTGTTAAAATAATATAAATTGTATGAAATGGTGATATCTTATATTGATGAAGAAGTAAAAATCAAACAATTATGGCACAGTTTAATATTTATTACTTAAAAAATACATACAACTATCTGAGCACAAACGCTTAATTACTATATGCGGATACATCTTTTAGAAATATTCTGTTATTTTACAATTCAAGCTATTAAGCATCTGTGGGAATAGAACTAAAGAACACTAGCATACTTTTGGTTAATATATGCTTTTGTATGGTAATTATAGGTTCGTATAGACGCAGCCAATGTTTGGACTAATTGCTTTTCTCTCTTTGTAGAAGGCGCAAATGAATCAATCCCGCTTCCGCTAATAGAAAAAGTAAAAAAGAATTAAGTGGTTGTGTTATTTAAGTCAAACAATATTAGAACCCAGCAGATATTTTAAATCGCATATCTATCGCAAAGCGACATAAGTAAAATTATCTTTTTCAGTATTGATCTTAAACTTAAACCTGATTTGAAAGATTTAAAAGCTAGACATTTCGCTTAATTAGCACTTGTAAGTAACCAAAACTCAAACAATGGCCAAACTATCAGATATTAAATATATATATACTGAAAGCTGAACCCGCCGCGACTTTGTCCACCTCCAAGATTTTAGGAAATTGTGTTGTTTCCCGTCCATCCCGTCCTAAAGGACCCAACGAAATTTTCTAGGCGCTCGAATTATATGTTAGTCCCTGCCAGTCAAGTGGATGCTGAAAACATACCTCTCCCGTACGACCAGATAGTGAATTTCGGGTCTACCGATATTATATGAAGAGCAGCATCAGCACTCTTCAATTATAATTCAATTCGAATTGGCTTTCCCGTTTTTTCCCCACTTCCCCTTCACCCGCTCACCACTCCTTCCCCACCCTCCTTTCCATCGATGGGCATAGTCTGTGCCATAAGATTTCATTTAATAAGATGAGGCTATTCCCTATTTGTTTTTTTGTTTTTATAAAAAAAACACACACACAACACATAACTAATTTCCCAGCGGAGCAAATTGCCATTACAAAAAGGGTTACTTTGCCATCAGTGTGATGGAAATACTCCCATACAATCTGCATTACTTGCCATATGCATGGCCGCTTTGTAAACGGGCTGCCGACAACCTGCATTACTAGGTATTAAGGATGTAAGCCAGAGCCGAACTTCCCATTACGAATACGTACATTATTTTTAAAATTGTAAAAATGCAAATGTTCGCAGTCTGTTTTCTTACTATCTCTCTAACAAAATTCAGCGATTGTAAGGCACTACCTTACATTTTCGACAGTCGTAATGCATATTTTTGACAGAACACGTTGAGCTCTGCGCCGCTGGGTTGTGTGAGTCGTTAGCTCCCTCGCTCACTCTCTCGCGCTCTTAGCAAAACAGTTTATTTCACATCATTTTCTGAGCGCTAAAGCCGTTATTTGCCCCGTCCCAAATTTTTTTTTGCGTTTCGCTGTGAAATTTTCCAAATTTTCTTTCTTAGTGCGCGCCTGCATATCCAAACGAAGGTCTATGCCAAATCATAGATCTGTAGGATAAGCATATTTGGCTGTGGGTTGATAATATGTCAGTCTGCCAGTCAGTCGGACCTACAGATTTATAAGCTTACAATGAGAAATCAGACCTGGAACACACTTTTGTGCTGTCCTCACTACATTTATAATGGTAGTAAAAGGGTAACGATATGAATACATTTGACGATATATTAGAAGACTTTTTGGTTTTTGGACAAAAGAAGGTTTTAGGGCATGATATTAGTGGCATCAGTAATACTAGTAATATCAAGAGAATGCCTTCAGAAACCCCCATTTTTTACCAAAAAAAAAAAACAACAAAAATTTATCAACAAGTATTCGTATCGATATTTCGACATTTTTGGTATTTTATTTATTATTATTTGCTACCAAGTTTTTGTCCAATAGTGCTTACCTTATATTTCGTGTCCGAAGTACGCGCTCTGCCCATGTCTGGGGTCTTGGTATTTCCCGTGTTTCTCCAACTTGTTTTTTATCGAGGTAGTCAATCACATCATCGTAATAATTGGTTCTATAGTTGTACATGTATTTGTATTGGAGAAATTTCGGCCTGCGAATAAACATCATACAATAAGCAGTAACCAGAGTACAGTATAAAAGGGCTTAAGAAGTTTGTGCGAATCATCTTAACGGTACAAATATCGAGACCGATAATATGAAAAATCAAAATCCCAAATCCTACATGGAGAGACCCCTTGCTCCACGGCTACTTGGGGGTGTAAAAATTCTTCGATCAAATCAAAACTTTGAAAGCCGTGCCAAAATACTGTTACCTGTACAACAAAGTTTTAAAGGATTTTTAAAAGACGGCCTCGCTAGTATTAAATCGAATCGGACAATGGTATAACCAACTTCATTTTGAAGCCAAATCATTTGGCTTTCGTTTTTAGTATGTGTCGTTTCGCTGAAGTGTAAACCACATAGTTTTTGTGTGCTCCGAATATGTCAACTTTTGTGCCAACAAAACACAATTTGCGGGAAAGTTTACTTTTGTGCTTTCATTTGATGAAAAATGCAGCTGAAGGCCATAGAATGCTGTAAGAAGCTTACGCGCTAAAATCGACGCTAAAGCTGAATATTCACGTTGGCAAGGTCATGCTCTGTATTTGGTGGGACCAATTGGGTGTACTATGAGCCGCTACAACCGGGTGAAACCATCACAGGGCAATTCTACCAAACTCAATTGATGCGTTTGAGCCGAGCTATTAAGCAAAAGCCGCCGAGCGATGGCACAAGCTTATTTTGCAACATGACAACACTCGGCCACATGTTGCGCAACTCATACCTTGAAACACTAAAATGGGAAGTCCTATCCCATCCGCCGTATATCCCAAACATTGTTCCTTCCGATTACTATTTGCTGTCCTTGAGGACCACTTTAGCTCTTTTGAAGAACTCCAAATTTGGATACGAATCGATCGGATCGCATCAAAAGACGCATCGTTTTTTCGAGATGGTAACCAAAAAATTGCCAGAAAGATGCGAAAAAGTAGTGACTAGCGATGGACAATACTTTGAAAAATGAATTTGTAACCAAATTTTTCACAATCAAGCGTCAAACTTGAAATATAAATCCCTTAAAACTTTTTGTACGTGTAATACGATACAGTTTTGTGTTCGAAACGTATTGTACGTATTGCGAAATCTATTTGAATCCATTAGTTTCATATACAGAAAAGGCTGTCTTTAGTTTCGGGAACCCATTCCGTCGTTACCTTGACGGTATATTAATACTTTATCGATTTTTTTCGATTATATCAATCGATGCAAACTTAGGCGAATATTTTAAAATCTTATAAATTAAATATAGATTTAGATAAAATTAAATACGTACCTCACCCAATGTCGGTACAATTGAACTGGTTTCCTGTACCCATCATCTTCTGGTGGCTGTGGTGGTGACTTCAACTCCATTTCAGGGTCGACAACATCTCCTCCAGCTATAGATTCAGATTTATGATCAGAAGCGACGCTCGGGGCCTTCGAACCCCCGACTTGCGGTGTTCCGGCTGGCACAGAAGCTGGAACAGAAGCTGCCACAGAGGCTGCCCCAGAGCCTCCCCCAGAGCCTGGTGTTGGCTCAGCATCGGCACTATCACCCCAAGGATCTTCTTCGTCTCCCATATTGCTAGAAAAGAAATTTCAGTTTAATTGAGGCAAAATCAAATTTTTAATGGGGCCTAATAAGGGTAGTTGTAGGATCAGAAAATATGTGTACCAAAATGTGAAGTATTAACGAAGAACGGACCACACTTTACAGTGACTAACTCTCACAAACTGACTGACTTTACTCGATCCTGCACATAAAAAAAAACCAAATATGTCAAGGTTAATATTTTTCGAAGCGTGAAGACAATGTTAAGGCCTCAAACAATCTGGTTTAGATTTCAAAAGTGCTTGAAAAATATTGAACAGGTTATAGTCAAAAATGTGAATCTCAATGTCATCAAAAGTTAGCTACTCGCAAAAGTTAAATGTTTTTTTTGTTTTTCATAAGTTCAAATTGATGTCCTTAATGGTATTAGTCCTAACATAACCTCTGATTTTAAGATTAATAAAAACCAAAAATTGCCAATAAATAAATTTTGATTTGTCACTAAGATAATCTAAATATTTTTCCTCATAATGTCGTCATGATTATATTGAACACTAGAAAATTGATATCACTTGGTTTTCTTTATATAATAAGGTTTTTTATAACTTGCATCTACCAGCCTTATTACGCGACACAGTTAAAATTTAATTTTCAAAGTTGATGTTACCTAACACTTTGAATTAATTTATTTTAAAGTATCTAGGACTTGTAGTTAAGGATGAGTCAACACTTAACAGTCGCCAGATATTTTATGTAGGACATTTTATTATTCAATGTTTAAATTAAGTAATACCTTTTAATTAGTGTTTATATTGGAGGTAAATAAAAAAGACTAAATGAATTCGTTTTCTTGCATCCAATAGAAGCAATTTCAATCTATATATCCAAATGCAAAGAATAGAAAACGAAAATACATTTACACATATGTAACAAGTGTGCGTATATAAGTATGTATAAGGCGATTGGGTATTCGAAAATACTATTAACACCTATAGAGCGTGATACATCGGCTGCTAATATGAATATTTTATGATATTAAGTTTAACGTTTTAAGTTTAAGTCTAACTAATTCTAAAATAAATTTAGTTTTTCTTGTTCTTGACCAACATCAATAACCTGTTGTGATTTTGAAGCGTTTGGTTTTTGAATCGGTAATTATCGCACTGTACTTTGTTCCGTTGACTGTAATTTTGCGATATTTATTATTTTTGAAAAAGTACGGTCCAATGGTGCCTCTGCCTCTAGCTGCTCTTCAGACCAGACCGTTACTGTTTTGGCTCATCGTTTTTTCCGTCTACGGCTATATTTGTCTTGTGGGATAAGGGATACGGTACGGGTTATGATTATTAATCTTTTTCTGTTTCGGGACTCGGTTACGGTTACGGTAATTGGCATAAAATATCGCTTTGACAAATCATGCAGACAAAGCGGCCTCATTTGGAATCTCATTTATTCAGTAGTGTTGAATAAAATTTCCATACCGGTGCCGATATCGCAACTTTAAGGTCATAAATCCAACGAATTTTTCGTTCGAACACTCCGATCGCCACCTCATCCGCTGCTGTCTCTGAGGTCTCTGCTCTTGAACTCCCCACTTAGCCCGTAGTAGCATCGGTTTGCAAGAGTGATTCTTCGTCAGATTTCCAGACTGATGTTGTTGTCGCTGGCTATCGTCGTTCCGAGGTAAACAATATCCTCTACAACTTTAAAGTTGTATTCTCCCATTGTAACAGATTGTCCAAGACGCAAGGACTTTTTGTCCGCGGATACTAGGTATTTCGTCTTTTCCTCATTTACCGCTCAATCTCTGAAAACGCCCTGCTTACTGCCCGTTCGGGTTTGCCGATAATGTCAAAATCATCGGCATATGCAAGTAGCATTAGGCTGCCTTCACACTGTTCGACACATGACCCATGATATCTAGTAGGCCCGCATTTCCCCATGAAATTCTATGAATTTGACAAGCTATTCCTTAAAGCAGAACAAAAAGCAGGACTACTAGACTATCATGTGTCATGTGTCGAACAGTGTGAAGGCAGCCTTAGGACCTTATGAATAAATGAGCCCGTTATGTTGGCATGTGGGCACTGTCGCAGTATATGTTCCATCAGTAGATTAAAAAAGTCACTCGAAAAGGTATCGCCCAGCCTAAAACCTCTTTTGGTATCAAATGGTTCGGAGAGGTTCTTTCCTGTTTTGACGGAGCTTTGCGTACTTCTCAACGTCATCATGCAAAGTCGAACGTAGTTTGTTGGTATACCAAAGGTAGACAGGGCTTCGAAGAACCTTGACCTTATCGGTGTGTCGAGTTCTGACAGCAAAAAGATGGTATGTTTTGACGCCTCTCTCGTAGGTTTTTTCCAGAATTTTAGGTGATGTGAATATCTGCTCTGTGGTGGATTTACCAGGTCTAAAGCCACACTGATAAGGTCAAATCAGTGTGTCAATAAGCTGCTTTAGACGTTCACAGATAATGCACGACAGAACCTTATATGCGATGGGAAGAAGACTGATCCCGCGGTAGTTGGCGCAAACTGCAGTGTCTTCTTTTTCTTCAGCCTTTGCATGGCTAAACAGACTTCCTGTCGGGTCGGCGGGTCTATCTCTATGTTGTCGATTGGTGACATCGCTACTTCTCTAGAGGCGACATCATGTTCGTCATCGCCTCCCAGTAGGTTGGAGAAGTAACTTCCGCGTTTCCGTGTTCGTCTTTGCATTGTGCGACTCTGGGCTTAAAACCTTTTGTTAATTGCTTATTCTTTTGGTAAAATTTTCGAGTCTCACTCATGCCGAATAACACCTCGACTTCCTCGCACATGCGCCATTCCTGATCATTCTTTTTATACTCTTGCAAAGGGTATTATAATTTTGCCCAGAAGTTTGCAACGCATAGAAATATTCATTTCCGACCCTATAAACTATATATATTCTGATCAGGGTGACGAGCTGAGTCGATTGAGCTTTGTCCGTCCGTCTGTCTGTTTCTACGCAAACTAGTCTCTCAGTTTTAAAGCTATCGAGCTGAAACTTTGCACAGAGTCTTCTTTTTACTGCACACTGCTAATATGTCGGAACCGACCGGATCGGATGACTATATCTTATAGCTGCCATAGGAACTATCGGTCGAAAAGTGGGTTTTAATGAGAAAAATTTTTTTGGTTTTAATGTTAACGTGTCTCACTTCAGCGATTATTAATATTATGCGCTTTTACACAGATTTGGAAGTTTTGGTCAAAATCGGATGACTATATCTTATAGCAGTCATAGGAACTATCGGTCGAAAAGTGGGTTTTATTTAGAAAAATTGTTTGTTTTAATGCTGGCGTTCTTAAACTCTGATGTATTAAAACATTTGCAAGGGTATAAAAACTTCGGCAAAGACGAAGTTAGCTTGGCCTTCTCGTTTCTTCTAAAAAGGCGCTTCTTCTCTTTCTTTTTCTCCCGGTATAAGTCCCGGAATAAGTCCTTCTCAGCCTGCACTTTCGACTGTAGAGATCTCCTGTAGACCTCGCCTTTCTCTGGAGTAGCGCTTTGACACTTCTCATCGTACCAAGACCGCCTTCGAGTACCCGAGTATCTCCCTGGCAGCCGTACTCATGGAGTGTGATATACGCTTCCACTGTTCGCATATATCGGAAGGGAATGGGGAAGTTTCCCTGAGCAGTTGGGCGAGTTTAGCTGTGTAGGCTTCAGAGGTCCCTTTTGATTGCAGCTTCTCGACGTTTAGCATTCGACGTGTGCCAGAGCGTGAGGCATGTGCCACACTGAGCCGCGTGCGTACCTTGGCTGTGACAAGGCAATGATCCGAGTCTATATTGGCACCTCGATCACAACGTGATCAATCTGATTTCGTGTTCGTTGATCAGGGGACTTATGGATGTCGAGATGTTCAAATATGGTACCAATTATGACCATGTTCCTGCCCGCAGTGAAGTCTAAGTCTGGAGAGAGGCTAACTCCATTAGATGAGGTTGTTTCTTGAAGGCTAAGTCGTCCGACTGTCGAACCAAAAACTCCTTCTCTCCCGATTTTCGCATTAAAATAGCCTAGCACGATCTTGTAAAAATTTAATGTAAAATTGGCTAAACAGCCCCTCAAAGGAGCCAAAGCCAAGCTTTTCACAATCTCTTGGCGTGTGTGCTTTAAATTTTTCGCACAAGAGAAAGGGACCTACAGTTTAACGCCGAATCCGAACGGCAAAGTTTGAAAATTTGCTTTTTCATGGCTAAATTACTTCACAACTGGCGCCAATAGCTGGTGAAGGTGACCGGATGTGTAAAAGCTAATTTATAAAGAAAGAAAAAAACTTTTTTATATGATGTTCAGAGGCGGGATCGAACCCACGAACTCCCGCCAGTCCAGCTGCTTCAGGCGCTTATAAAATTCTTCTTTTATCGGGTCTTTCTTGTCTGCTGTTGGCGCGTGTGCACAGATAAGACTAATATTAAAATATTTTGTCTGAGCGCGGCTAGCCGCTCGTCAACTGGAGTGAAGCTGATGACAGAGTGGCGCAGTCTATCACTCACTGCAAAGCCGCACCGAAACTCGTGCTTGGAAGTAGCCCGCTCAGTCCAATCCATCGCATTTCTTGAAGTGCTTTAACGTCCGATGAATATTTCTTGAGGACATTCACCAAATCGATATCACCACCATCTCTGTTGAGGGAGCGGACATTCCAGGTGCATATCTTCAAATCGTGGTCCTTAAAAAGTTTGCGTGGGTCGTCGTCAGAAGGGACCATCATCCGAGGCATTGTTGTCGCAGTTTTCATTGGTGGAGATTTTTTACGGTGAAGGGTACCAAACCCGACGCATTAACCCTATGTATTGTACCCTGTAGGGAAGGGCGGGTCGCCGCTCACGTTAGCCAGCAGCTTTGCGGATGCCTCTCTCTGTTACCGGTGGTCACCACGAGGAGGTGTAAGTCTACTTGAGACGTAGTAAGCCAGGATCACGCTGAGTTCATCAAGTTGAACCGATCAGCAGCGTTACCTGACCACATACGCCCTTATTAGGTCCAGAAAATCTATGACTAGAAGTTCAAAATCTCACCTTTAGACCAAATTCGGCAATTCTGCTTGTTGACGTATGCACTGAGCCAAAAACGACCTTCGTCGCTGAAGACAATTTTTCGATAAAATAGTGGAAAACACATTTCTCACACAGCACGAATTTTAACAATAAAATTCAATGATGTGCAAGCGCTTTTCGCTTACTAGTCTATTAATGGTGAAAGGGCAAACTTTAATGACTTTAACTTTAAGGCGTTGCCAAAAGCCAAAAGAGTTGTCAAGAGTTACACTAAAAAATAACACCAAACAGCACCACCCTTTACATCACTCTTAATCTTAGAGATTGTAAGAGGTCCAGATTCTCCTTATTAATTCGGGTAGATCAAGTTAATTTCGAATTATTGCAAAGCCCCCTGTTACATTATCAATGGGGTAGGCAGGTTGTCAAGATTTTAAATATTTAAAAATAGTTAAAGTTCCGCGGAAGTTAGCTATTCTCTATTTCAGGTTAATTTTTTTTCTCGTTTCTTTCTTTGCTACTTCAGTTGACAGCATTTCGAAGCCAAACATATAACAGACTTTCCCTATGTAAAATCACCCGCTGAATCCGAAAATCCAGTTCAAAAGATTTTCTTTTTCTTATTAAGAAGGGTAAGAATTAACTTTCTTAATTTGAACATTGGTTTTAATTAAAGAAATTAATTACAATTAATCGATCAATCCATAGACTCATTTCCAAACCAGGTAAATAATTTTTATCATTCCATTTTGTCTAGCTTCTTTCTGCTGGTTCTTAAGTCTACTAGTCTAAACTATTATGTCTTGTAGGAAAACTTGCATTAACTTAAATGTTGTGTATTAGTAGTAAAAAATGAATCATGTTCCCAACACTGAGTATATCTATTATTAAACGAGCCGGTCTAAACAGGCTACATTGATAAAAATTCGATTATTATTTTTGTTTCCCCAAAACGATCTTCCTTTGATTTTTATCATTTCAATTACAAATGTGAAATGTGTTTCCTCACCTTAGATTAGTTTTTGCACGTTTTATCAAATGTTTGGCAAAAATAGAGACTGCCTATAAATTGTGCTGCAATCCGAGCCCAACGTACAGTTTGTGGAAAAAGCGAAACGAAAGAGCTGACAAAGTGAGTATGGAAAATCATTTTTTTTTCGAGGAACAATGAAGAAACTGCATTCCGTAGTGATCTACCAACTGACATTAGTGGCATTGGCCCTGCTGATTGGAAATGGAGCTGCTGAAGTAAATATTTGTTCGAATGTGGTCGATTATCTGTTTTTGCCACACATCAGTAACTGCAGTCAATACTATCTATGTGTAGGTGAGTACACGATTAGAGAACATTTTAAGAGGCATCTCATAGCCATAGTCATAAAAAGTGTTCCTTTTGGATCCAAGAAAATGCTGATCATTGCCTTTTCGGTCTCTACTTGTCTATGTGGTAGATTCTCCCGGGAAAAAGGGCTTTGTGTTAAACTGATTTGGAGTGTTATAATGAACACAAGTCTCCGTCGGTAAAAAAATATATATTTCGCCATGATCGTTTCTTTTATTTCGTTAGCAATTGCGGTTCTCATCGCGTTTGCTTTGGTTGGTACTTTGGCCCATCAGCAAGTATTATATTATTTTTTTCTTTATGATCACGGTTTTTGGGGGTCCTTGTCACATTTGAGCTCTTATATCGGAGCTGTCATATAAGAAACTGGATCCCATTAGATTAGTGATGGGCGCGAAATTTTAGTTTGGGAGCAGTCCAACAACATCAGCAAACAACAACCATATCCGGTAGGTACGTGTCGACAAGCGAGACACACACTTCACCTGTTGCGCCGTCTGCGTGTGCTCCCATATGCATGGATTTTGTTCATGTTTCTCAGGTAATTGGACTCTTTGGAATGTCTGCTTGTGCGCATTGTCGCCTCGCACTTCCTTAGGCGTCTGAGTGACACCAGCGAAGAATTCTGTTATGAACAGATCGAGAAAGGTTCTGCTTAAATTGTTTCAGTTTTCGATTTGTGCAGAGCTGAGTGAAAGTGCGTGTTGATAACTTTTTACGAGCTACTGTACACTGAAGTAATAAATATAAATTTATAACTCATCACTTCTCTTCTTCTTTCTTAGGCGGCGTGTCCGTGCCCAGGGAATGTCCACCTAGATTTTATTTTGATTCTCTTGATCAGGAGTGTGTGGAGGTCGAAGACGTACGCTGTCTGCCCACTTGTCCTTCCAACGGAGTTAATACTTTCGCTTACGATCGCACCTGTACCAAATTTGTTCTATGTTTTGGCGGCGTTCCTGTAGTCCAACAATGTTCCAATGGCTTGCAATATAATCCAGCAACCGACCGTTGTGACTTTCCTCAATATGTGGATTGTGTGGATAACCTTTGTGTTAAGCCAAATAATGCCTCCGCCATTGTTTATGTTGCCAGTAAGGCTCTATGCGATAAGTATTATGTGTGTGAGAGTGGTATACCTCAGAATATGACATGCTCCAGTGGTTTGCAGTTTAATCCTAAAACGGCACAATGTGACTTCCGCTCAAATGTTAATTGCACGGTAAGGGGGCGACTGTTCTTACAAAATTTCTGATTTTTGAGGAAATTTATATTCCTTCCAGGTGGAAACTCTGCAGCGTAATATTCAACCGTTTTCCAAAGCTCCACCCCGTAGCGCCGACATTAGTTGTCCGTCTGAGGGTGTTCACTTCTTTGCCCATCAGAACCGGGATGATGCCTATTATTATTGTGTGAATGGTCGAGGCATTACCTTGGAATGTACACCCGGCCTGGTCTATGATCCCAAGCGACAGGAATGCCGTGAACCTCAATTTGTGAACACTTAAAAGGAATAAAGTCTGTAGATGATTTTTGGAATGAAGAAACTATGTATTTGAACACATTAATAAAGTTTTTTGAAGAATATTAATTTTTTTAAGGGCTTTGGATTTTCTTTAAAGTTTTGAGATATTTTAATTCAAAGCCTTTTTCCACTGAGACATATATGTATGCAGATTTGCCCGAATATTCACATTTTTGCATTATACATACATCCCACACGATTTTTGATCATGGTTCTAAAAATATGTTGCTTCACTCGGAAAAAAATCGTTCAAAATCTACCGAAATCAAGCCCATTCGTTGACAAAAGTAGAATAATTCCGCTTTTTCTTGAACCGTGAACAGCTTGGGCATGTTTTAAGAACATTTTGTGCTCGTAAAATACACGCTGAGAAAAAATATTTTGAATATTTATCTTTTGTTTCACAAGTAAATTTAATTGAACATTTTCTTAGTTTCTTTCTGATTTCCTTTTTTTATTTTATTGACTTTGTCTGCAGAAAGTAGGGATCGAACTCATAACTTCGATGCTTCTTAACCCAAAAGTCGGCCTCGCTAAAAATGGAGGCTACCGACCTCGCTCGAGACATTGCAGCGAATTGCTTTATTAAGGCAAAGCTTTTGTGACTAAAAGCTTGTTGCTCACGGCAAAGCCTTGAATGTTTTGTAAAATGTAAAACAGTTCTTAATGAGCGATGTTCGCACTTCTGTTGTGATTTGAGGCTTTTTTAGGTAGAAATCTTTTTAGTTGTTTTGTGAACGATAATTCACGAACGAAATTGTTTAAATAGGGGCACATTTGTGCTGGGTTTTGCGTTGTCGTTTTTTTCTTAGAGTGTACCTAACGAACTTTTTCCTGGAAATTCTTTAGTTTTTTTCGGTATTTTGCGGACAGAATACGCTGGGGACACAAATCCTCATTTTGGCATTCACTTTTCGGTTTAGAATGTACATTTTTAGTGGAATCAGCAGCAAATTGGATAATGTTTTTACATATATGTTTTTCATATATAGTTTGCTTTTCGGCTCGTTTTTCACGTTCACGTGCAATCGGAAATGAAGTCTACTAATGATAGAATCCGGAGAAAGATATACTTAATAAGTTAAGTATACCTTGATCCGGAGGTTCTTGAAACAGCAAATAGTTATAGGTTTGACTCTCTGTTTAAAACTTGGGCACTGGCTTCTTAAGAACCATCTCTCTTTAGCCGCAATCTTCACATTCTGTTTTGGGGACCTGATGCACACTGAACAATGCCTTCAGGCGGCACAACCTTGCTGATCCTCTCGGAGGTGAACAGACGCGTCAAGTTGGTGCATCTTGGGCTGGGGCAGAATGTTGCATTTCTTCATGGTTATTGGGGTTGGTTATGTTGGGGTAATTCGGGAATAATTTTTCTTCGATGGATCGCGAATTATAAAGATATGAAGAATTCTAAAGATTGCGTGCAGAAATTCATTGACCATAGTTCTTTTTAATTGAATTTCAAAGTTAATTTTCTTGCCCATACAAATATTAAATGTAAATTGGCTATACAGCTCCTCCAACGGGGCCAAGCCAAGCTTCTCTCAATCTCTTGGCGTGTGTGCTTTCAATTTTTCGCACAAGAGAAAGAGACCTACAGTTTAACGCCGAATCCGAACCGCAAAGTTTGAGAATTTGCTTTTTCATGGCTAGTTACTTCACAGCCTTATAATAGCCTAGACTAGTGTCGTGTTTCTCGTGAACATCCTCCACGTAAAAATTAATATTTTATATAGGAACTCCTTTATAATTCGCGATTTATTGAGGAATGTTTTTTATCGAAATTTTGGGGTGGCTTAGCAAATAAATAAACTGTAAATAAACTTTATGATGATCTCTCTCTCTCTTGTTGAATGAAAAGCGGTGTTGATTGCTGGTACGGGGAAGGAGTGTTTTTATACCCTTGCAAAGGTAGGAGAAGTTTGCAACGCATAGAAATATTCATTTCCGACCCTATAAACTATATATATTCTTGATCAGGGTAACGAGCTGAGTCGATTGAGCTTTGTCCGTCCGTCTGTTTGTCCGTCTGTCTGTTTCTACGCAAACTAGTCTCTCAGTTTTAAAAGTATCGAATTGAAACTTTGCACAGAGTCTTCTTTTTACTGCACACTGCTAATATGTCGGAACAGACCGGATCGGATGACTATATCTTATAGCTGCCATAGGAACTATCGGTCGAAAAGTGGGTCTTTGTGAGAAAAACTTTTTTGGGGCTGTAGGGCGGCTGCGAAAGCGTTGGGATGCCGGCCTTGGTCAGGGAAATGTTCACAAGAAGATACTTTTCAAGTTCACTTTTAAGACCATCTTCGCGCACATCTTGCACATATGCTCTAAAAACAAATGCTCCGTCAAACTTTCATGAACCAAAGATTTTGGTAAATTAAACTTCTGTGCAATTAAACGAATACTTAGTCGAAGGTCTGAGTTCTAAACTTAGCGCACACGAGTCACATTGTCGGTGTTTGTCGAAGGTCTTCCAGCATGGTCTTCATGGGCGAACTCTTCCCGACCCTCCAAAGGGCCTGGTGCTAAAGCAACATCTGGGTAAGCCTGCTTGATCATATCAAACGTCTTTGTCGCAGATTTACCGAGTTTCACACGGAATTTACTCGGTTACCTCTGGCCGGCTTGCACCACTAACAGAAAAACGTTGCGCGAAAATGCCTGTCCTGACTCTCCGCTGACCAGCCGCTCGTTCGTTAGCTAGGAACGCCTTCTACCAAATCCAGTCGGTACGCGCACGCTTCGAAGTACAGTCGCAGCGGAAGAAAATCAGTCCTATTACTTTCCGAACAATCCCTGTAAAAATACATTCTGTGCGGGGGTTATTTAATTCATTTGATGCACTTTATTCACTTAAGAATGGGTAATCGATTTGAAAAAATATATGATTCACACTCGTTTGTAAGGTTTTCTGCATTCCTGGACCTTCGGATCATACCATAGACCAGGTGTACACTCTAAAGTAACACCATGACCATCAACACAAAAATAATAAGAATCCCGTCGATTTTGATGAGCAATGAAATGAATGCCCTCAGGGGGACATATCAAATCTGAAGTTCTCGGTGTTGAATGGTTAAATGCTGTTACTTTTCTCTCCAGTTCAGCGATCTGTATCGAATTAAGACATATTAAGTAAAAGACTCTTCAAATCAATCAATTTCCCACTTACCTTACAATCGGAATTCGTTGGCAAATCGCAACAATTGCACCTTGTGCTGAAATATAAGCCCTTAGCGCAAGTCTGTTCTACTGGTACACCTTTCCCACAAATAAAGTACTTGTCACACGATACTTTACTGGGCACAAAATGTAAATTAACGGCGTTCGAATAGATCGAACACTGTGAATCCACACAGTCCACCACTTCGGAAAAATCACAACGATCCGTCTGCGCATTGTACTGCAGACCATCCAGACATTCCCGCAACACCGGGCGACCATAATAACAGAGCACATATTTAGTACAGGTTCTATCATAGTTAAATGTGGTCAGCTCATATTCCTCACAGGTGGGCAGACATTTCGCCTTAGACGCGTTGACACAACTCTGTGCGTGCGCATCGAAAACATAAGGAAGATTACATTGACGGACAAGAGCTTCGCCAGCTAAAAAAAATGCAATTTATTTTTGAAGAATTCAAAACATAAATAAAATTATACAAATCTCTACTCACACCAGCAGGCGTAATACTTATGACAGTTGCCCACATAGGGTAGAAATACCGCATCTGCCACGTTCGCGCATAGACTTAAATTGCCGATGTACAATTCATTCTCATTCCAAGTATCTGCTTCGGTTTTAAGTAAACCGTGAACCAGCAATCCAAAGATCAAAAACCATTTCACTAAATTACAAAAATTAAGTTCCACTTTGTTGAAAGAATCAAGGATCACTTACTCGTACTTCTACAGTTTGTCAGTGACTATTCAAGACAGTCTGTGTGGCTAGTTTATATATTTCCAACGATACTTTTTGACAATCAATCTTATCAATTTTATCACAATTTAGGAGGCTTGTCTTTTCTCATGTTCTCAGAATATTGTTTATTAATTATCTTGAGAGGCGATGACTAAGCAAAGGGAACTTTTAATGGTAGGAGGGTTGGTCTTGAGGTTCAGTGACAGGCTCTGCTGGGTCAGTGACTTTTAGAATAAATCATATTTACTTGCCACATATTCAGAACGATTTTAAACGGACCTCAAGATTCCAATTAAATTCGCAACCACCAAACAGATATTAGAGAAAATATTAATTTTGCATTTGTCTGGCTCAAGGTCAGTTATAATTCAATATAATCAACACAAATCAACAGAGATTATTTACAACATTTTGGAATAGCAATAGCCGTTCTACAGATTGACACAAAATTAAATGACATAGGCGTTCAACCCAAGGCTGCAAACTTCTCAAATTTAGCAGAAGGTTCGGTCCGGGGATTCGAACACGTTCGTGGACTGGTTCTCGGAACCCCTGAACCCAAGGTATTGGTTCGAACCTTGGTTCGCTTGAACATAAAGAAATTGTTTCGGCAATATTTTTCCTAGTTTTTAGACATTTGTCGTGTGTAGTAAAGGAACTATAACATGTTTCAAATGATATTCAGAAGAACAAAGGAAAATACGTGTCAAGAGCACTGCAGCCAATATTGATACTGAACTTTTATCGAACGAGTACAGTAGTAAACAAACGATTTTGAATCATTTGTCGATGTATTGAATGTGAGAACTCTACTCAAGGTTAACTTCCTTAAAAAAATGTTAACTACTACATTAAGAGTGTGTGCAGCATAACAAACTGTAAATATAGAGTCCTCTACGAATTTTATTGAGTTAACTTGGTTATCGTCCCTACCAAGAATTGCTTTTGGTGCACTTGAGCAAGCTTTATTAACATTACATTTTTCATATTTGCATTCCTTTTATGTCATTTAAAAGTTCTCCTGCTCGATCCATATTCGACTTGGAGAAATGTCGTAGGATTGGACAACTTATTGAATGATAGTCACATTGCATTTGTTGTTGAAAAAACTACATAATTTGTTGAACCGAACCTAATTTTTCGGAAAAGTGGTCCGGTTCGGGTTCAGGTTCGAGGAGTCCAAAATATTAGGGGTTCGGTTCATGGTCCGGTTCGTCGGACCCAAAAATTCCGAACCGAACCGGTTCTAAGGGTTTCGGTTCAGGACCAGTTTGCAGCTTTGGTTCAAACACACATTTTTGGCCCAAATTTGAGATTTTTTTGACTAATTTTTAATTTTAGTTTTTAAAGAACCTATTTACAGAAAAGTAAAAAACCACTCTGGCTATCATTTAAAAATACCGCATGTAATTTATTTTATTTACAAATTTATAGTACAGACTACTTCCCGCCCACATCCCACCCACTTCCCATCTGCATACCACCCACATCCCATCCACATCCCTCCAACATCGGAAAATGAAAACACAAATTAATTCTCATTTTAACCTTACAAATCGAGTTTCAAGTTAATCGGATAAAAATAGCTATTTTTCATGTAGAATTTTACGGGAATTTTCACGCCAACGCGGATTTTCCGACATGGCTAAATCACATTTCAATCTATTTCGTATTCTACCCTTACAAACCGAGTTTGAAGCCAATCGGATGAAAAATAGTTTTTTTTATGCAGAATTTTCCGGCCATTTTCCTCGTGGGCGGATTTTCCAAAATCGGGAAAATACGTGTCGAATTATTTCGCGTACTTTGCATACAAACCAAGTTTCAAGTCAATCGGATGAAAAATAACATTTTTCCCATACAAATTTTCCGACGCTTTTCCGACTCTTCCGGGTGGAATTTTCCAAAACCCCCTCTTAGTACGCACTTTCACCACTAACAGAAACTCCTGTCCAAATTTCAGCTTTCTATCTCTTTCCGTTTAGGCTGTGCGTTGATTGCCAATCAGTCAGTCAGTCAGTGAATCAGGACACTCTCTTTTATATTTATAGAGATTAAACCTCACCCTTCGTATATTGATGTTCCCTTTGCTGCATGGCAAATTCGGATATGATTGTAAAAACGCATCTTCACTTGACATTGCACCAAACAAATATTAAGAAAATTATATCAGAACAAAACCTTTTTTCAACCCGAGTGGTCAAGTTCAGGTTCAGGTCTGTGAGGTTATAAATCCAGAAGGTTCGGTTAAATGGCCGTCTCTGGATAAACTGCTTCTTGGTATTGTCCGAAGTCATGGCATGCCACTTACAATGCGAAGTAAACACAAATTTGATAGGGCATTTGTTAACAGATATAGCATTTAGAAACCAGGGTTTAATCCCGAAATGAATTTCGGTTCCGGTTCCGGTACCGGTACGTCCCGAAATGAATTTTT